>JXSR01S000052.1:64426-75838 GCA_000969725.1 Ophiothrix spiculata
CATTCGGGGATCTTGACACAACTTTCATGTATTATCAATATTCAGTCGAGATTTGCTCATTTTTAGCTGAATTTACAAACATTTTCGCGCTATGCGCGCATTTTCAAAGTTACACAATTTTGCCTCCGGTCATTCGGGGAAAACTGATGATTGTGCCCCCCACTCAAAAAATCCTGGGCACGCCACTGATATGTACTAAGCTTTCATCATATTCTTTACAAAAAGTACAAGCAGGTGACTCAATCAAACCAATTCTGTGGACAAAATTATTAATTGGAACCCGTCTATGAAGAAATTAAAATTGGAAAAATCTGGTTGGAATATCCAAGGCACTTTTAAAAGCATCATCTGTGAACAAAAAAAGGCCACACGTCATCATGAATTTCAATATCATTTTCCCACTTTTTGATTGTTTTTCGTGGGCATTTACACTTTCTTATTATAACACCATATGCAGTTTTTACAATTCGCTTAGCTTGAAATAACTTATCATCGAAATATGTGTCTTTTAATACACACTCTTTGTTTTCAAACATAAGCCGAGTCCACTTAAAGGAGCCCTGTCCGATTGGGTCAACATTTTTTCAAACTTTCTGAGATTTTGGTACCAACATGTTCCTCATATTTTTCTCATTACACATGTGAGATTTTACGGCTGAAACATGTCGCTTTTCCGAGATATAAGTGAAAATGTGTTAAAATTATTAATATTATGGTAACCATAATATTATTTACACAGTAAAAATATAGGTAAATTAAAAATACAGAATTGCTCATAAAATCCAAATGGTCGTTCCGAATTGATTCAAATTTGAAATTAAGGTAACTTAAGTGGTGATCTTTCATATAACAGTGAAAACTAAAATTCAAAAAATCGGACCATGTACCTTAAAGAGTAATTGCTCGAAATAAGCCATGACAAAGTAAAACATTGCAATTTATATAGTATTTTGGATACCATCTTTTTCATAAGTAATCAAATCTTTGATTAATTTGCCACCTTTTAAATTTCGATTCAAACAAATTCATGATTCTTTTGTTTACATAAAAATTGCAATTTTTGCCTCATTGGAATGCTCAATTTGTAAGTAAATTATGCGAATGCGTATATCAGACAAAATGTAGATGATGTAGATACTAAAAAACAGGCAATTCACAGCTCAAACAGGGCAAACTCAGAGTCGTAATTCGCGTCCGGATTTTCGGGCAAAACAACGCGGGTTTGTTACATTATCATTCAAAATCAACTCAGCATATTTATAAAATATTGTTTGTAATTCAATAAGAAGTATCACGCATACAATCTGTCAAAATTCGAAACCAATCGAATAGTTCGGACATCATGAAATTATGAGGTTTCGACGAAAAATGGTCAACTTTTTCGAAGTAGTCTTTAGGCGTCATTTTGACCTTAATAATGGACGTGAAATCACTAGTAAAGATTCAGGTATAATCTAGAGACTCTATTCCATATGTACGCCAAAAATTGTGATATTCTGATAGGTGTAAGTAGGTAAAACTTGCAGTAACCATGACATTCAGCCTAGCGAGACGTTTTTAGGGACAATTGCTTTAGAAAAAAATACCACAAGCATAATTTCTTGTAAATAGTAGAATCTTTTTCACTTCAATTCTAAACTCTCTAAGCCTTGGAGTATGCAACAAGCAGCTGATTAACGAATATGACCAGTCCATAGGCAGGAGCGTTTTGTTTACATCCGGGACGTTTGTCCAAATAGCGCGGTGGAAACATTTGCCGACTTCCCATTCAACTCAATGGAGAAAATGCCGGCTCGCGGAAACTTCGATTGATTTTAGCAAATTGTCAAAATATTTCGATTCCAAAATCATATGAGATGTGTGGTATTCAAGTCACAACAAAATGACAAACAGCTCATCATTTCACAGATTTTCGTGTGGCTAAAAAAGAAAGAAAATGAAGGGATTCCTGGCTGAAGTATTGATTGTTTTCACCGCGCACGAAGTCCAACGCGAGTTATTTTTAGATCATTGTGCTGCGTATACCCTGCGTATGCCCTGCGTATGACGTTGGTCCGCTTTCGCCTATACGGGGAAATAGATTTTCTGATTCATAACAACTTATCATGTGATAGCAAAATTAGTCAAAAATACTACCGAAATCATGCAAGATTCATGCATAAAATATATTAATACGCAGTGATTTGGTCTTAATCAATCCTAAGCAATCAATGTTAGTCTCTTACAAAATTTGAATACACTAGTTCTGAATGTTGTAGAATACAAGGGACATACCACGAATCTCGTAGCAGAGTCTGATTTCTTACTGGATACTCAAAGGTTTATAAAGTGTATCCTCCAAGGTAAAGCAGCCTGCACGTAAACCCAAATGTACATACTAGTATTCAAAAGTATCTCAAATTGGCAAAAGTGTCTCAAATTGAAAATCATCTCATAATGTATTTCATATTGCTTATTATTATGAGATACATTATGAGATGATTTTCAATCTGAGACACTTTTGCCAATTTGAGATGCTTTTGAATACTAGTGATACTGCCCTCTTACATCGGTACGCCTGTGTGTTCCATTTACATGGCTTGTTTTGGCAAATCTAAATCTTTAACAAGTAAATATATTGCTAGGAGTCAAACATTCAGACGGGTTTTCATACACAATTACTTTAGGTAATGCTTTTGATACAATGTTGCTGTAAGGAATAAAGTTATCCCACAAAGAAAAACAGTATCATCATTAAAAAAATAAAAGCAACTGACGTCGTGCTGTTTCACATGGCATCAAAATGATAAGATTCGATTCAAACAAATTCATTATAGCTGTGGGTATGAAACGTACTTGACATAACACTTTTCCCGTAAAATGTGTCTTAGAAAAACACACCTTACAATCTTTGGGTGTAAAGTTTATGGCTGTATTAGATAGTTAGAAAATATGTAAAGACATAATTTCATAGTCTACGAAAAGAACTTTAAGATACTGTTTATTTTATTCGGTCGGTAATCTAAAACAAAAGTTATGCTTTATCAAATGTATATTTGGATACAAATTTGTCCAGTCCAATTTCAAACTCATATACTTAAAACAGAAAAAGAAGTTTAAATTTTGTTTTCGGTAGTTAGCATTTCAGCATTTTTTCATTTCACTATCTTTATCTCGCTTTAGGCTAAGATACCATATCTCATAGTAGATAATTTAATTTTTGTCTCATTTAATATTCCACATGGTGGATCCAATTCAATTTATTTGTTTGAGTTACAATCAATTTTGAATGCAAAATATGAAAATAATATTATCTAGCCACAGGATATGATTCATTTTACGAGGGGGTATCAACAAGTTTTAAAAATCACCCAGAAGAAAAAGAGCTTTGTTTATGAATTTTTGTCAGAATGGTCACTTATCCTTGTGTACATTATGGTGCAAAAATGATCTCAATGGCATTTATACTTTCTAAACAGGTGTCGATAGATGTCGACAACCTCCCTCCTCTAACCAAATAAACTGCACGGAGAATCCAAAGAAACTTAGCGTGATTAAAGCCATGCATTTGAGCCATATTATGTGAATTGGTCAATAATGACGTCACAATGACGTAATAAAGCATGGTCGGCCTGAAAATGTTGATTTTTAAGCGAAATACAATGTGGATTTTTTGGCTGAAAGAGGACCTCTAAAAAGTCGGTCTGTGGACAGCCAGTTTTAAGTGGGAGAAATGTGTTACTTTGTACAGTGGCTATTGAAAGATGAATTAAGGATCACATAATGAAATTTAGTTTCTGGCTGTAATTTTCTTCTTGGTGATCTTTACAACTTTTTGATACCCCCTCGTATGTATTACTAATCTCAACACTTCTAAACGTTAAGATACATCGGGAAAATCCCTTGTTATCTTATCATTAAAATTTCCGGATTTTAAAAACGATTGAAAACACAAAACAGATGATAAACAGTGATAAAAAACCTCTTTTAAACTCTTACCAACAGTATAAATTAGCACTCATGTTTTTATTTTATTAAGAGACATCAAGATAATCTAATACGAAACAACTCGATTCAAATCCGAAGACACGTGTGCCGAATAAAATGGCAAAAATAATGCTTTGCTGATGTAACTTACTATTATCGCGTCTTAATATTTTGCTCTACTTCAGTCGAGATGGTGTGCTTTTTATGGAATGGATCTGATTGGCTTTGAATGCAAACATGCCATAAAAGAAAGTTTCAAAGCCTGAAGACACCTTCACTTATGAAACGAAATGTTAGATTCGATAAATTCAGTAGAAAAAGCATGTTTCGCAACAACATCAGACGGAAGAATATATCCATTTCTATTGTTAACAATAAAGTCAAATCGCAAAGTTGTTACTTGTTTGATTAACAAAACCGTCAGCCTTTGAAGTTTGAACCTCAGGAGAATTTCAATATCTTGGAATGTCGAAGATAGAATTCAACAGAATGAATGCTTACTGTGATTGTGATACAAAGAGAGTGCTTCAAAATAGAATAATACCCAGACAGTTAGAGTACAGTCACATCTTAGCGTTTATCAGTCCTGTCCGACTGCCTAACAAGCAATGTTTCCTGTGTTGGCAGTATATTGCCTGCGCCGGTAATATCATATCCCACAATGCATTGGTGTGATTCAAATTACCTGTTTGTTATTTGCTTTGTTTTTAGCACATAACTAACGAATTTCACAACTTTTCTTCGTTTTCTTAATGTATTAACGGTTGTCGAATATTTTCAAACATCGTTGAACATTATTTTATTATTTCTGGTATTTAATTTGAAATGTTGAAAAAACTGTTAAAAATCTATTGTTATTTATTCTCCCGGTCAAATTATTTTTCGCTTGGTGAAAAAATTTGAATTTGTATTTAGTTTAATCCCACAAAAGTACAACTCCATCCGAACTTTTATAAAATTGCTAGGGAGTAATTTAGGGTAAGGTTGTTGAATTCGACACAGTTGACAAATGTGATGTTGCCTTGCCGTATTGGATAACATTGCCTGTTCAGGCCGTCGGACCGGACTGTTTATGCATAAGACTTCTGGAAACCCTTAAATGGGGCTTACTGAACTGATTTATCAGAAAACATCGGGTATATATTTGCATAGGCACATTGATGAAATAACATTTGAAAAAAAATAACCCACCACCAACAACAACAACAATAACAAGAAAATTAATTCTTCGTTTGGCAAATATTCAAGAATTTTAATGTTTCATACATTATTGTCTACATGAATAACTCATCCAAATATATAAGTCACACACCACTAATTAAGATTCATGATACTAATTTATACAGGGTGGACCAATAAAAGTGTTATTGAAGTTCAATGTCACGTAAATTGAAATTGGAAAATAATTCGAAAATAATGTTTATATATTTATAGACTATGGTATCTTGTCCGTGTATGGTGAAAATTTTATGTCAAACAAAGCTTGAATTGCAAAGTTATTGACATTCGCGCAAAAAACGCCGAATTCCACTTTGTCCACGGTCGGGAATACTGTTCTATAGGTCTACAATCAGCATGGCTTTTTATTTCTTTAAGACGTTGATGCTTATCCTCATTATGATAAAGGTGCATATAATTGACTGAGAGTACCATTGACTTGCATGCATGCATCAAAATAATAGTATAGAGGAGGAAGTTCACGACAGTCGCGAGAGAACATTTACAGTGTGAGTCAAAATGAAGTTGACCGACATTCAAAACCTTATAACAAAAGAACTACTGATATTTAAAACAACTGTTAAGAAAAAAAGAACAAGAGAAGTTATGCTTGTTTTAGTAAAAAAACCCTCATTTTCAAGCTGTCTACAGAATAAATAAGCAAATCAATTAAAAATGCAAAGTAAACACTTGATTAAGCAGGATAATTACTTGTTTATGAGTACCCTAATTTATCCTTTGACTGATTTTTAAACATTGAATTAAGGAGAATGATCATTGATAGGAAAAACTGTCCATGGTATGCTGATCTTTAAATGAAAGCAAAACTTTAACAAAACCATTTAACAACTAGAATTTTGATGCAGGAGTTTCAGATACAAATATCAATCAGTTGCATGCATGAAACCAGTTTAGAACCTGCCTGATACTGAATTTTTAAAGCTAGTCGTTGTTATTGGAAGTTGTACATCGTATGACACTTCTGACAAGGCAGTTCGTGGTTGAAACCTAATTGCAAACACACGGGCCTTCAGAGGTTCAAAGCCGTTTTGCAGAGCAAAGCTAAAGTAAATGGTAAGCCAGAATTGTTAAGTGCAAAAGAGGACCATGAAGATCTGAGACTTAACCATTTCACTCCGGAATAAAGTTTTCACAATCCGTCCTATTTGGACGGCAAGCCTCTCTGAGCGGCTCATAGACACCTCACTTTAAGGCGGTGTCACACATCACCGTATTGAGCCAAAACGTATGAATAACGTACGAAGTTCAGGCTGTACGTTGGCGAGAGATTATATACAGTGAAGAAATCCATACAATTGAACGTATTGACTGACGAACATGAAACGAATAGACCGTACAATGACCGTACAACTTGCGGATAAGAAACGGAAAAGTTGTCTCGTCTCACTGAACAACGCCGAATGAGAAACGGACGTGTTCAGTACTAAACGAATAAATTAAGTATTAGGAACGTACAAAACAAATTAGTAACGTACGAGTAGGCACAGAGACAATCGCCAAGGTAAATCCCCACTTAAAAATAATACCCCCTCACACTTTCCGGTTTGCAAGTTTCTTTATAATATTTCTCTAGTGCTGAGAGTTTTTGCTCAAAGCAAGACAACGTACTTAACGTACTCAAAACGCATTCCCACCGGATGGATAATGAATTGAACGTGTTTTTACCGAATGCATAACGAACATCACTGTACAGTAAAACAGTGTACGTTATTCGTACGTTTTCGTCAATACGGTGATGTGTGACACCGCCTTTATGATAGCCTATGATAAATGTGTCGCGTAAGGTTCTCTTTGTGTGTTCTCTTTGCTAATAAAAATGATAGCGCTAGATAGGTCTTTGTTTCAACTGTTTGCTGGCGAATGTTCAACCAATTTAGGCTTGTATTTTCCTTTTTAGAGCAATTTGAAAACGTTGCGTCAAATTAGAAATTCCGGCCAATTGTGCACGCTTTTACGAGCCGCTGTGAGCGGCTAGCCGCAGTGAAAGAGTTGAATTGTACACAGAAATTACAGAGCTTCAAACTGCATCAATCTTGGCCGAACGAAGACAGGCTATTAGTAACAGGTGACTGCACAGTACTTACTTTGCATTTTGTTCGCTCATCAATTCGTGGACAGCTTGTAAAATACCTTTTTTCACTAAAACATGCATAACGTATCTTAAGAATTACCGTTTTTCTTCATTCTTTTTTAAAAATTAGCAGAAGAGTCTACACATTTCCAAGGTGCTTAACAATTTTTCTAATAATCAGTAGTTCTTTTGTTATACAGTTTTGAATCTCGGTCAACTTCATTTTGACTCACGCTGTATTTGCTGAACGTTATTTAGAACTGGTAGCTACGCGGCCGGTTAAGCTAACTCTGTAAATAGTCTGTGTAAATGGTACACGTGCATTAGGAATGACTTCCCTAATGCACGTATCTACGAAGACTATTTATAGACTTAGAACAAAGTTTCACCCCTTTGGTACTGTTTTTCACAGGGATAAAGAAAATAATGGGATCTTGAACAGGGTGATCTGCAGCAAACATTGCTGCTGTAAATGCCGAACTCATCCTAAGATGAGTTCTCGACGCAAGTTCCTTCGTCACATTCTTTAATCTATACGCAAAACCAATCAACTCATTAAGACAGATATTATAACCAACGCTTTACACACATGTAAGCTTTCCCCGTGGACAAACCTGATTTTTACTCTTTTTGCGCAAATGGTTATAACTTCGGAATGCAAGCTTTGTTTGACATGACATTTTCACCTTACAAGGACAAGATACCATATAATATGAATAGATACAAATTAGTCTCGAATTTGTTTCCAATTTTAAGTTACGTGACATTGAACTTCAATAACGCTTTTATTGGTCCACCCTGTATATGCAAAGAGAAATGATATTCGGTCTATAATGTCACATTGAAGGTGTTTCAATGCATAAATACCTTTATTTTTTTCAAAACTTTTTAGAGCAGTTAGTTCCAAGTGTTTCCAAAGGCTAAAATCCCATCCCGAAATCGGCCCAGGTGGTTTTCATAGGTCTTTACGTCTTTACGTTACTTTTGCAGCTGACCATTAAATGAGATTCCTTAAGGGTGCAATATCCCAATTAACGTTCCTATACTTTTACACGTAAAGTAGGGGTCTGAAAACGCTCTGTATCTCCGTAATTAGTGATTCAAGCATTCTAGATTTAACTTTTTTTTCAAGTTTAGAAGCAAACCTTTCAGAAATCATCAAAGAAACAATATGGTGGCCGGCTTGTTTTCCCGATATATCAGGCGATATTTTGTTATGTTTTAGCCGGCCTGTCATAAATAAGCCCGATTTGACCGAGTATTTCTAGAGACACCCATATTTGTTCCATCTTTAATTTCATTATAAAATGTTCTGTGGTGCTGATTTTTTCTACACATTCACAACTATTTCGAAACTAACTAATTAGCATAAAAACAAAATAAAACATAGTCCCGTATTATTTCTATATAAATATAATTTAATGTCCTATTCCACCTTTGTGGTGAAAAACCCGGCAAATTTGCCACTAGCGTCACTACGTGAAGCGATTTACGATATTGCGACCTTAAGGTGCTTTTGGTAGCAAATTAAAAAACATTTCAAAAAAAAAATGTTATATTGTTTAAGAATATGAGTTGAACTAATAGAAAATCATCTGATGACAATTCTGTATTTTAAATGAGTTTATTTAGGTATTGCCTTAAGAAAAAGAAAACAAGCTCTCTGTCAATAACATGAAACCAGTAGACTCTGTTATTTAATCTAATCCCCTTTCTGGCTTAATTTGATAAAAATTCTGCTCCATAGTGACGTTTGATCTTAATTCAAGTTCATATACTTTCAACCGAAAAGGAGTTTAACTTTTCTGCGTCAGTATGGTAGTAAGCATATCAGTATTCCATTCACTATCTTTATCTCGCTTTAGGCTAAGATGCCATATTTTATAGTACATAATTTATTTGTTGTCTCATTTAACATTCAGTACATATTTGTATGATGGATCCGATTATATCAATCAAATCAAAATCTCAAAACTTCTAACTCCCTTGTTATCTTGTCATTATGATTTTCTGATTTCAAAACCAAATACGGCTGAATACACAAAATAGATGATAATCAATGATAGAAAAAAGACTCTTACAAACAACATAAATTGCCACTTAAACTGTCTTTATTTTCTTAAGAGACATCAAGATAATCTAATAGTGACAACTCGATTTAAATCCGAAGACACGTGTGCAGAATAAAATGGATAAAAAATAATGTTTTGCTTATGTAACTTTAATACTGCGTCGTAATATTTTGAGAGACTATTTTGAGAAACTGCAGTTTATGCTTATATCGATACAATAACTTCTTATCAATTCATTGCACAATGTTTGCATTGAACTGCATTTTGAAAGTATATGTTACACGTCCGAGTATTGTTGCAAGAAGACATAACATATGCCAGTGACATACTTTATATATTCTCTCAGAGGCACCTTTCGTCAATTTGAAGTATTGAATCTCGTAACCCCAAACAAACTTTGCATGCATTGACGTCCATATCTTTATAACGCAAGTCCTCTGTGGTCATACCAAGTGATGGAAGATTTAGGCTAATTGTGAACATAACGTGTGGTTAATGTACACACTGTTAGTTGTGTATAGCGCCAATTTCTTCTTTGGTAGTTAAACAAATCAACATCATATAACGTATACAATCATGTTTTAACGCCTTAATTTCCAAGTCAAACGTTTAGCTCAGTCGGTAAGGCGTCAGACTCTCGTGCCAGGTAATAGTTCAAGGAAAACACCGCTAGTTCGAATTCTCGACTGTTTTTAGCAATTTCCATGTGTTTTCTTCTGAACCGAATGATTGTGAAGTTTTTATAATCTGTATTTATTTATTTATTTATTTATTTGTTAATTAATTTATTAGTTAATCAATTAATAAATAAATTTATTTATATATTTATTTATCTATTTTTTATTTGTTTATTTGCTTATATACTTTTCTATTTATTTTTCTTTTATTTGTGTAGTTTTTTATTTATTTATTGTTTTCGTCTGTCTTTTATTTGTGATATTTAATCCATTTTCATGTATGTTAATTTTATTACCTTCATTTTTAACCTGTCCAAATGCGATGGCTCGCCCAGAAAGGGGGGACTTTAACGATGTTATCAATTTTGATTTTTTCATTTCATATGTTGCAGCATTTTCTAAGCTTTAAAATACACCTTTCTTGTTGAAATTGATAAAGGCGATCAAATTTTACAACAGAAAATCTGCTGGAAATTCTTATTATTTTTTATTTTTTGCTGCCTATTTTCACCTGTACCTTGAAAAGTGTTCTGTTGCAAAGTCCCCCTTTTCCGGGTGAATCATCACAAATTTTCAAAAAAAAAATACATATTTCGAAGGCTGAGAGCAACAGGGCCATTTGAAAATCTCAACAATCACAAGGACAATAGATTTCAAGAGGCCTAATGGGGCTTTGCAGATGAATACACATCATTCCTCTTGAAAGCAAGGACCTGTTGTTCGTGTGATTGTTGCCTTGCAAGATGGCCTTGACATGTCCAAATTGGTCAATGCTGGCTAGACTCACATAATAGAAACATTGACACGCTACAGAAGACCTATAAATTATAGCACGCAAGGTTTACGAGTTCACAGCAATACACCTTGCGGACTTTACAATAAGTGGCTTGCCAGCTTCAGCTGCAGAAGTAGTGACGTAATATATAGTTATGATAATTTAGCTCAACACGTGCGATATGGTTCCATACAAACGTGGTGGAAATTTTTACCACGCGTAATGTCTATGGAGAATAATTTCTGTTTTAGTTTTAGTTCTCTTGAATCCAAATGAAGCAAAAGTTTGCATTTATCAAGGTAATTTGTTATAGAAAAAAGAGACGTTAGACCAAAACATCATCCCTGTCACTATTTTTTCAGTCTGTGAACTGCGAATGAAAAGATGATCTGATTTTTGCACGTACAAACTCCTACTGTGGAATCACTTAGGACATGAACAAATGTTTGCAACCAGATCACACATGTTGGGCTAATTATAAGAAATATGACGTCGTTTCTTCTGCAGCGTATAGCCTAATATGGGATTTCTTGGGGCCGCTCGTAAAATAAAATGGTACTCATGAGCACCTCAACCGTAGAACCTAAATGGCGTAATTGTTGAAAGCAAATT
>JXSR01S000053.1:43731-53761 GCA_000969725.1 Ophiothrix spiculata
AGTGGATTGTGTGAGCATTAACCAACTTTAATTAACGATGACGGGCGGATAATTCGAAACTGCAATTCGCAGGTCTACGTTGCTAGTCGTTACCCTTAAGTCGTCACAGTGTAGACACACCTTTTTTGATAGAACTCCCAATCTTGACGTTCATTGAGCATTTCAAAGCAATGGTGTTGCCAGTTTTCACATCAGTAATTTTCTTGTTGTTATTAAGAAAAAATCACTGAGGATTTTTCATTTTAGTGTTTATAATAAAATAACAGTGGTTTCTGAAATGTTCACAACAAAAGTAAACAATTGCATCTACCAGATCAGTATAGAGGACTTTAATATGAACAAAACAGTTGACACTAATAGTATTCCATGTAAGCCTGCCATGTTCATTCCATTTTGGGCCCATGCATCAAGACAAATTGTAACCAATGAAATAGAATACAGAACCTTGCTGTTGCCGGCTTATTGTTTTCCAATTTCTTTTTTCCACTTTCAGAATTCCCCCCAAACATTAAAATTAATGTAAAAAATCAGAGTATAAACATCAAAATAGCATATTCATAATTACAATTAATAAGATTAAAGAAAGAAAGCTTCTTCAAAGTTGCAAAAATACAGTTCCTTTTCTGTCCTCAATTTAGTACATTTTGCTATAAATGGCACTTGGGTGTTGATGAAGTTGGAAGTGCCACCCAAATAGTGAGTCCTTTGGATTCCATCAACTACATTTAGGTAAAATGTTTCCTTCCATGATCATGAGAGAGAAGAGCGCCACTACCAAGGGCTGGAGGCATCAGTTGTCCATTTTGGTTGAGTTGTATATATTAAAACACTTTTCTAATATATTTTTTTCAACAATCATATGTATTGAGCAGATACTCAGATACTTTAAAAAAAATACACTTATGTGATTAAAATAAAATAGATCACAAATTGTTTTTTTTTAACAGTTGTGATCATTTTTACTGACATTATATGCTGGCTTCAGGAGTGGTTATTCTTCATGGATGATCTATGCTTACAAAGGCAGACCTCTATTTTGAAGGTCCATGTTTCATTTCATTTGTAATCATTTAAGCGAGATTTTGGGTGAGATAGGTCTAACACAACAACATAAAGGTTTTTTTTTTTATTATCCTGACTATTTTCAAACTGATTATCTTTACACTTAAGATAGACAAGCCATACACCACAAAAACTCTATGTATGACACTTTTTGTTTTGCTCTTATATATTCATTGAACAGATTATAAAATGTAAGTTGCATTATCATAAATCAGCAGTGAGAATGATCTGTCACAATTTCTCAACCAAAATTTCATATTGAAGTAAAACAGAAAATAGAAAAATGTGCTATATATTGAGTTTCTACGGTATATGGCTTTTTATTCAAAAACTTATTCACATAATGATTCATTTTTCAATGAAATAATATTCTTATCATGAAAATATACTCTTATGAAATCTAAAAAAGTTAAAAGAAAATACATATCTTTTTGTCTACAAATTAAGGTGTTGTATGGAACTCTGTAATATATATGTCCAAATAGAGAACAATGAAAAAATAGAATGTAGACCATATCGCTAATACTTATAATATCCCGATTGGCATGATTTAAGCCAGTCAATAGCTTGTTACTATTGCCTCTCAAAACAAAATCAGTATATATAAAACAAATATTGACTGCTCTTTCAGTATGGCAAAAACAGTAAAACCTATTTCCCCTCAGTGATCTTGAGACCATCATACTATTTCCCTCGACCTTAAGTCTACGGAAATATATAGTCTCAAGATCACTTCGGGGCAATTACTATAACTATTGCCCACATGGGCCAGTCAATATTTGTATAATATCCTGCTGATGATGACATTATGCAGCAATCAATGAAAAATAGACCATTAATTAACTTCACATTTGAAGTTACATGCATGGTTGGAGATTAAAAGGTTGATAAATTCCTATTCTGAACTTTTCTGATAAAGTAATGTTGCCGTTTACATCATCATCAGTAACAGATGTGGAATTACCGATATGGTCTATGAGGCTAAACAATGTTATATATATACATATCACACACAGAAAAATATATATTTAATGCTGTACAAAAGTTGTTCATTGCTCAGTTGATAAACTATACACACACAAGATACAAAATTTGCAAATAATGGCATAAGTGGACTTTTTCAAAGGGTCATTTATCCAGAGTTACCTACCTCCCCCCGACTTAAAATGCTTTACCATTGCTTAGAACTTAAATTTCAAACAAATTGAAGTGCTTAGAAAAGAATAGTAAAATTTTCAATATTTGTGATTCAAATTTTTACCATCTTCACTATTTTTCCTACATTTCTTCTATATTTCCCTGCTTTCTCGAGACCCTCTCTTTCCTGTTAGCAAAAATTTGCAATGCCAATCTTAACCCTTTGAACCCTGGCCATTTCACGTATATCTGTACAGCTGACCCTCGCCATATCGAAAGATTAAAATCACTATAGAAGCCTTAAACTTACTTTGATTTTTTTTATTTTTCAATAGTCTGAATTGTTCCAATAACCAGCATTCGAACAAGAATATTATTTATGTCGACAAAAATATCTGACATTTACGTTGTAGTCTATGGCCAGCAACGCTACATTTGTTGAAAATTGCAATCAATGCACGCAAATCTTAGGAAATATTCACTTCTCTCGTGTAAGTCAGGGTTCGACTTTACCATCGGTCCCGACCGCCAGAATTTCGGAAGGACGATCGGTTCAGCAATGAGATGGTCCTTCGGTCCGATTGTTTTTTTAGGCTGTCACTGATTTTGGAATTAAAAGTCCTTCTGAAGGACCTGTAAATTTAGTGAAGGTCCTGTGGATTTTGAGACTTACTGGTCCTTCTGTCCTGTGGATTTAAAAGTGCAAAGGCAACCCCTGTAAGTGAAAGCAAATTGATGTATCAACCAAAGTTTATAGGATTAGTTGATGTCTTCCAAAGTAACAATTAAAGCCATTGAATATTCAAATAACCCTAGTAGGTGTTAGGCCCCTTGAAACCCTCTAGTAGGTTATCAATTCAAATCAAATCATGTCGGTAGACAGTCACATCAAGTTCTTGTCACGTGTGCTAAAGGCTGGTAACCTGGCTCATCGGGTATAGAGTACATGTATATGTGTGGCCCTATTTAAGTAATCGTAGTCCCCCTGAAATGGTAGTCCGCCTTCCATAGACCATAACGGAATAAAGCGCAAAACTAATATTGCATGAGAGTTGTTAGCCTATACTTTACTGTACAATCAGACAATAAGAATGGGAGCATTCCTGCTACACTGGTATACCGGCTTGTCGGGTTCAAAGGGTTAATTCAGACTCTGCTACTACCCTGTGCCTGTCTGTTATGCCACTATTTGCAGCACAAAATAATCCTAGGTTCTATATAGCACACTTAGTATTTCAGAAAGCTTGTCACCCACACAGATTTAAAATGAAGATTCCAAACTCAAAATACCACCTCATATATTCAGTACTTAATAAATAATGGTGCAATTATTGCCATGGAGATCAACAGTTAGACCTTTACATCCCATAATGCCGTCTGAAAAGTTCTCAATATTTCACAACATAACCTGCGCACAATGTGGTCGCTCAGACGGAGCCCCCGAATATTGGGTACTTTCAAACTGCATTATTTGACATGTGGAAGTAGTCTATTTGGAGTAAAGATTATCTCCGGGGGTTATCTCAAAGTTCATTTTCATTTCAAATCGGGTTGTGTACGCTACTCTAAACATGCGCTAACTGTGTTAGTGTAAACGATAGAAATCAACAAATCGCGCATTGCAAATACATGCATAAATAAGCGCATCAGTAAGCAGAAGTGCTTACTAACAAGTGTCAGAAAGAAAACCTCAAAATTGAGTGAAAAACAACCTTGAGAAAAATTAAATTTGTCTCCTTCATAATAAAAGCTAAATATCATCAGTGTGCTTCAAGTTTGGAATCTCCCTTTTAAGTTGTTAGTCTGTGGATGAACCATACTTGTCTCAAGTTAAGACTACCTGCAACTTCCTGTTTTTGACAATCTCTCTTCTCAAATCATCTGCCAGTAACTTTTGCTTGCCCTCCAGGACTGCTCTCATTGTTTCTAAGCTTTCCTGTAAACTAGCCAGGGCATGGTCACTCCTCTTCTTCACATCACCGATATCTTTCCTGAGATTTTTCTCACTAGCTGATAACTTCTCTCTCATTTTGGTGTCCATGCGATCTTGTAGGTCCTGTTGACTTTTAGTGATGAGATCGATTTGATCGTTGAAGCTTGTTTGCATTTGGGATACTCTTGTCTCTATGCTGTCTATCTTGGCTTTCAGGTTCTTTTCAACTGCGCCCTGCATAAAAATGAAAAAACTACTAATTGACCAAAACTTCATAACATCAATCAACTATATAATATATAACCTGCTGTTCCAAATTCAAAATGGCCCCTGTTAAGCGCCATTACGCAAAAAACAAAATAAATCGTTTGGTTGTCCTCCTCAGCTTTTTTTTTTTTGGGGGGGGGGGGGGGCACTGTGAACAAGGTATAAATTCCAGATAGGTAAATTATTATACTACTTCGTTCATGTTTTACACCTGATTAGAACAGAAGTGTCAAAACCTTTTTTTCGCATCAGTTTACTATGTTTAGAACACCAAATTTCAAAAAAAAAAAAAAAAAAAAAGAATTCTGGAATTTCAAAACTTTTACACTTTGGTATTCTTTTGTACAGTAATTTTTTTCCCAGTTTCAGAATTCGGGATAGGTGGTCGACGACAACCAAACTTCTTTTTCTTTATGACGATGTTTTATCTATTTCCTTTTTCCTCTTTTTTACTTACAAGCAACATGATTATGGGATTCACAGCTACTTTGCAAAATTGGTATTGAATTAATATTCTTTGTAATTTAGGTATTCAAACACGCTAGAAAATCAACAATGATGCATCTATGCAGAATCTAAAGCAAAATACTTGTTTTTAAATGTTTGTTGCTTTGTTGTTTTCACATGTTTCGAAGCGCCAGTTCTTGCATGTAGTCAAGTTCCCGATGCGCGATGAACAGTGCACCGACTTGCGTGAACTTCTGTGTATGCTGTGCGTGCGTGTTGGGCTTATTTGAAAATCAACTGTGGATTCATCAATACGGTGAGTTGTTGAAACATGTTTCAAGAACATTTGTGAGCAATCAGTTGATATGATTTTAACGTGCTATAGCTTGTAGCTAGTGTCTTCAAAAGGATCAAGATTTAAAGACACTGCAGTACCGCAGCTTGGTTGCTGTGAAAAAGACTTCAAGTTCAGGAATCAACTACAATATTACAACATATGGTTCTAGACTGTTGCATGGATGAAGTTTGGGATCGATTATTTATTATGACACATAATGACGATATCTACCTGTTTTTGAGTCAGTCTATTTTCAGTACCATCAATCTCTCTCTTCAGGTATTCCTGCAGCCTTCTTTGATCCGATTCCTTTGATATCTGCATATTGCTGACAGATGTCTGTAGCTCCAGGATTTGATGGTGGGTCTGATTGTTCAATCTGGTCATCACCTGATGGGCTTCTTCTTTCACTGAATGCTGGTTGGTCTGCTGTATGTGCACCTGACTATCAACTTGAGACTCAAGTTTGGCAATCTATAAAAAAATTTAAGGTTGACAAAATATCTATCCAAAACTTCTTTCCCTTTACTACTAGTGAATTTCTAACTTAACACCAATTAGTTTTAGTCTACATTATACAGTATGTATCCTTAGAGAACAACTTAAGTACTGTAAAATACTATAATTAAAGGAGAAAAGTGATCTTTCCTACTCAATCAAAGTTTTCACTATAAACGGTTTCCTTCAAAACTTTTCTCACTAAATTTGACAGATTGATTTAGTCTGACCGCATTTAAAAAAAAATAGGTAACTTAGAAAGTGATGTAACCGTTGAAATTGGCATGCTTATTTACTTGTATGCAATGTGCATGATGTAGGCATACAGTCTCCATAATAAAACATGCATCCATACACAATACACATGCATGTTACATTCAGGTATTTTGAATGAGATCAACATGCGACATACTTTGTTTTGCATGCATGAGACATGTTTCATTGAAATGCATGCAATTTGTATGCGGCATGCTCAGCTGCATACATGCAACCTATTTGATTACATGCATGCAGCATGCTTGATTACATGCATGCAACATACATGTAGGTATTTGGAATTGGACATGCTCAGATGCATGCAGAACTTTGGAACACCCTTATGAAAATACATACATCAAACATGCATGCATGTATAAGTATGTTCATGCATATATTTACTACTATGAAAGCATGTCTTTCCAGTCTGCATGTGTGTGGTTCAACAAATATGTATGCCACTCAACCTCATGCATGATGAAATGCATGTCATCTGGCTGCATGCATGTATTGAACATGTTTATGCATGCACACACATACCTGCATGTGTGCATGCATAATTTATGCAGGCTGTATGCATGCAGCATGCACATTGTATGCATGTAAACAAGCATGCAACTTTTATAAGGGATATAATACGAAGGTACCTACAATAACACACAATACATGCTCAATACATGCATGCACCCAAATGACATGCTGTTTAGATGTGCATGTATGTTAAACAACATGCATGTTGGCTGATTAACATGCATGTGCATGCATAAACATGTTCAGTACATGCAGCTGGATGACATGCACGTTATCATGCATGTATGTTAAGCGGTATATTTTTTTGAACCACATGCATGCAGACTTGATGGGCATCTATGCTTTGGTTGCAGTAAACATGCATGTGCATACATGCATGTTTACTGCAACCAAAGCATGCCTGTCAACATGCATGTGCATACATGAAAATTCTTAATACATGCATGGGCATATATTTTAATAAGGGAAAAAATTCAGCCCTAGACTTAGAAGTTAATTTCCTAATATTTCCATTATGTACCGGTACCTGATCCATTGTGCTTAAGCAAGTGACTAGAAAGCAAGGTAAAACTATCCACTGTTTTTATAAGAACATCACCAATATGCTGATCTCGCTTCAAAAAGTTCTAAATCTACAGCCTTGAAATTATAAAGTGGAATTTATTATGCTACATTTAATTTTTGTATCAAGTTTGCACTCTATTTCTCTATCGCAAAAATAATGAAATAATGCGCTCATATCGCACACACATTAAAACTCCAAATTATACAAAATAACCATATGCGAAATAATAAAAATTGGCCGTGTGCAAAAATTACTCCGAGCAAAAATTCCTGCTTTTACTATACATGTTGGACATGCGCTTTTTACATACCTTGGATTGTAAATTAGATGTGGCTTTAGTAAATGCAGAGTTGCTTTCTACAAGTTGTTGGTTCATGAATGTCACAGATTCTGTGAGTTGTCTGATGTCTGATGAAAGCTTAGCTATGGATGCATCGCACCTGTGTACAAGGAAATTGGATGAAATGATGTGTTATTTTGGTGCTCCACTGCCAGGGCTCCACTTAAGGTGGTTTCAGAGAAGCAATTTTGAGTTGCCGTAATGTAGCACCACACATATGCATATAGCAGTATATATACTTTGTCATTTTTGTAGTCATTTTAATTCAGAATTTTTCTCATGGGTTTTTAAGAATAGAGTAAACTGTTAATTCTGAATGAGAATTTTCACATTATGGAGAACGTAATAAATGGAGACCTATTTTTCACCCCATTGCACATTTTCAAGTGCTTACTGATGGGTAGTATAATGTTTGATATTGATTCTACGGCCTAGATCTATTCATGGTAAGCTAATCTCTTCTTGCAATGATGGTTATGATTTACACAATGGTGAAATTGTACATGGGAAAGAATGAAAGTTTACACCATTCTTAAAAACCAATCACCATGAGAAAAATTCTGAATGAAAATGTCTACAAACTACAAAAATGACGAAGTATATCTACCGCTTATGTGACATGATCAAGGGGAATGAGTCACATGTCGGAAATATTGATTTTGAGATACAGAGCAATAAAGATGAAGAATTAAAATGAGATTTGGATCAGAATGTAGTGTTGCACAGTTAGGTTATATTAACTCTTTGGCTCTGGAATTTCTTTTTCACAAAATGCTCTATTATGACGGAAAGCCGATCAGAGCACCACAGGGTATTCACTTATGATAGCTGTAGATCACAAGGATTATTCTTTTTGCCAAAATTGATGATTTGCTAGATACCTTTTCGTATCAGGCGGTTACAGGCGAAATTTTGATTTTCTTCGCCTTGTATTTTTTAAAAGATATTTTTGTAGGTTACATTAAATTACGAGCCGCTGTGATATTTGAAAATTGCCTCCATGCGACTCATTTCCCTTGATCACATCACATAATGCAATAAAAGTTGAATTTATTCCAACTCATGATATGTGGTTGCAGCCATCATGACAAGGTAATATATTGGCTTGTCGTGCCTGCCGCAAAATTTTCAAGATGCGTCAAGGTTGAGTTTGCGCACTTTAAATTTTTGATGCCATGCTGGACCACGACAGACTCTCCGAAACCAGCTTAAATTCCTGTATCTCACTCTGTGTAACATGATGAACAATGAGTGTATCTGAGTTTTGCAACATCTGATAATGGTTATGTATCAGGTGTTTTTTTAACACTTTTGCTTGCAAGGGAATGTTCAAAAACACTTGGAGCTGGATTATAATCGCAATTCCTGAATCCTTAATGACAAACAAAGTTCAAAAGCATCTTTCAATCTTTTCACATAGCCGTACCTTCAAAATCTGTCCAATAAAATGAACCAAAATGACAAAGGCCTATGTAATTATTTTCCAATTCCGTACGGGATATTTTTTGTGAGATTCAGAGAATAGGATCAAATGTGAGGCGAAATTATAATTAGAAATTATTTTGTTAAACTTCTGCAACACAATATAAATGACATTTAGTGAAAAATCTAACACACAAAATTAATGCCTTCTTTTTAATTGAAAAAAACAACTCTTAAAGCAATACTAATGTTAGGGCTTAATATGTAATTTAAAATTGTTGCCTTACGATGGCTGTCTTGTGATCTGATGTGAACCATAACGGTTATCATTTTATGCTCTTGTTGCTTAAGAGTATTGTCACTACATCACATTTTTGTCAAAAGTAGTACGTCGCTCACGGTTGCTAAGAAAAACAACAAGATTTTTCAAATTCAAATGAAAGTAACTTGCAAAGTAACAATTTTACCAAAAAAAATCTTATCCCTCTTAAATCAAGCAGAATAAGCAGTATTTAGTAAACCCAAAAAGGTATCAGAAGCTCCAAGTGACAAAACTGCAAAGCGACAAAGTCCCGGGGGTCACATTGACGGAAGGTCCAGGTATGTGCAACTGTAAGTCAATATTACTAAGGCTGCGATCACATAGAACTATACTATTCGGGTATACGGCACAAAATTTCACCTGGGCACGCGTATAGATTCAATCGAACACATGAATTTTGACGCTACCGGGTCACATAAGAGGGCACTATTCGAAAAAACGTATAGCTCGCAATGTCTGTATAAAATATAGCCATCGAATAGCGTATAGCGAATACCTTATACGTCTATGTGATCGCAGCCTACGAGATCTCTCACCTGCCCACTCTAGATCGTAAGTCTATCACACTGCCAAATTGTTGCATCTCTAAACTCTTGACACTGTTGCTGGCATAATGACTGGTTCTCTCACTGCTATGGAGTTGTGTCTCTATAGCCTAAGTAGTAGAAAACATGTATTAAGGAAGCAAGAAAGTTATTGATAGTAAGGGACCGTTCACAAACACTTTTCGACCTCTATCAAATTAAGACCCCCTTTTTGGCGACCCCAAACCTTTCGAGGAGGGCCGCATCTGATTATCAGTGGTGGACTGGTTTTTCTTGTGGATTACCAGAGTGAGGAACGAGCGACCTCTACCTTCCATAGCTCATTTTTCTTCTTTTTCTTCTCCTTCCAGCATTCCATTTGCCTAGGGT
>JXSR01S000054.1:1505-11727 GCA_000969725.1 Ophiothrix spiculata
TTTATAGCATATTAACAATATAATATTGGAGCAAATGATTTAGCTGTAATCCTAAAACCAATTTTCCATAGATTATTTTGAATATTTCTTGTTTTCATGTCCTTTTTGATGTAAATAATCAAATTTTTGTACAAAAATATGTATTTTGGTGGCCATTTTGGACCTCACAATGGGCGTCATTTTTTATATTTAAAGCATATTAACAACATAATATTGGAGCAAATGGTTCAGCTGTAACCCTAAACCAATTTCCCATAGATTGAATATTTCTTGTTTTTGTGTCCTTTTTGATATAAATAACCCAATTTTTGTACAAAAATATGTATTTTGGCGTCCATTTTGGACCTTACAGAGGGTGTCATTTTTTATTTAAAGCATATTAACAATTTAATATTGGAGCAAATGGTTTAGCTGTCACCCTAAAACCAATTTTCCATAGATTGTTTTGAATATTTCTTGTTTTCATGCCCTTTTTGATGTAAAAAACCGAATTCTTGTACAAAAATATGTATTTTGGTGGCCATTTTGGACCTCACATGGGCTTCATTTTTTGTTTAAAGCATATTAGCAACTTAATATTGGGGCAAATAGTTCAGGTGTAACCCTGAAACCAATTTCCCATTGATTATATTGAATATTTCATTTTTAATGCCCTTTTTATGTCACATCAAGACATTTTTGAACCCCCCCCCCAAAAACATCATATTGGCCATTTTTTAACATCATCTTGGGCGCCATTTTGAATTGTTTAAACGTGTATGATAAAATATGAGTATACATGACCTTGTGGTAACCATAAATGTTTCTTTCTATCGATAACTTATGATATTAAGTGATAATAGGGCGGTTTCTTTAAATTTCCATAAAAATGTCCTATTTAGCGGCCTTTTGGTGGCCATTTTGGCAGCCATCTTGAATTTGAAACATGCATACAACATGGTTTTAAGCCAAATGTATTGTTTAGAGCCCAAGAAGTCATTTCCCAATGATAACTTTGGGTATTTTGTGTTTACTAGTTGTTTTAGGTCGTTTTAATGAAAATATGCTATTTTGGCGGCCATCTTGAATTTTGAGACTAAGCTACTCCCCCCAATTTCCTAGCATGGTATTTCATATACCTGGGACATGTACCTATCCAAAAAGCATTGCTAGAATTGGTCCCCTTTTAGGAAAGCAAAACCCCTTTTTTGAGTTCCTGGCCCAAGGACTATATAGGCTACCGTCACAAAACACTCCACATTCATCACAACCCTATTTTTGTAAACTGTTGGGGCGTTGAAGAATCATTTTTCATTAGCTTCCAAGCATTCTCTTGGCGCAGTCAAGCGTAACTAGGATATTTAATCGCCTGCTTTTCACTCTATTACATATACACATTCCATATGACTACTTAACATGAGTTGTGAAGTGACCTTGACCAAGGCGTTGTCAAATCAAATTTGACCTTAAAATCAAGTTTTTCGACCCATTTGTGTTGTTGCCCCCTATCCGTACGTGAGGGGGTTGATCCTATTCGGTGCTCAATTTTACACTTAACTAGATAACCTGTCAGATCTGACCAAAAGCAACATAAGTTTCCAGATAGTTTCCTTATAAACGCCTTGTGAGATATGGCTGAATAAAGTGTTTGTGCGGAAATACTTTAAACCGCTAGTGTATAATTAACAGATCTATATTGGATTTCTTTTATGTGTTACTCTTAATAGAAAACATTTACTATGGTTGAACAACATCTGCCATTTTTGTTGCCACTTATTTAACATGTTTAGGTCCTCTTCAAGCATATTAACATTGGACCTATCTTTAATGTTCCTATAAATTTCTCAGTCGTCCGCAAAGAGACAGATGTGGGAGTGCATATTGTTTGCTAGATCGTTTAAATAAATAAGAAACAATAGTGGTCCCACAACCGTCCCCGGCGGAACACCTGATAGTACATTTGTCCAACTTGAACACTCACCACCAACTACCACATGTTGTTTTCTCCTTTTGAGAAAATTGTTGAACTGTTTATGAATGTACCAGTGATACCATAATGTTTCCTCTAAAGCCTTTGATGTGGAACCATGTCAAAGGCTTTTGAGAAATCCATCACAATAAGGTCAGTTTGCTGTTGATTTTCAAGTGACAAAGCTAAATCATGAAGTGTTGAATCAATTGCAACTCAAGGGTTAATTTTACCCAATTTAAAAGTCTCTTTTTGAACAACTCAAGTAATAGCTCGATGTAGCGCTATGTCTCTTCTGTCCACCAATGCCACGCTACATATAAGTACATTTCATTTTAAGTACAGAAGTACTGTAAGAATACTTCAACTATGAAATGATTTTTTGCCAAAACAGTATATACAAATGCTTGAAAGTACAAAATAAGTACAGTACTTAAAAATAGTACTTTACCACTTTGTATTTAATTGATACAGCCTATCTGCACTTACATTGTAATGTTACAGCTTCCCAGGCCTTCCCAATGAGGATTAAATATCTTGCCCAAGAACCTAACCCGTTGACCATAGCAGGGCTCGAACTCACAACCTACTAATTCGGAGTCCTGTCCTGTACCACAGACCACGCTTCGTGATAAAAAGGGTATATTTGTCTGCAGTTTCTTTATCCCTGCACTGACATATGAGAGTGAACCCCCCCCCCCGATTAACTTCAAGTGTAAATTCAGCTTGATAGAAGTTTTAATTTGTCAATATATCTTTATAAATTAAATAAATAATCTTGTTTAATTTTTGGTTTGTTTTCAGAATCATGGCATCTGTACCTGGATTGTCAGCAAAGCTGTGCAACTTTATATTTCATAAACCAGCAGCAGGACCATTATCAGTCACTTTGCATCGATACTACTCATCTAAGAAGAAACATTACAAGACTAAGCGAGAAATCAGTGAAAAGAAATTGGTACGACATTTTATTTGATAGAGTCCCTCTTTTATCTTTCAGGAGAAAACTAGTGCTTAAAGCTGAATTTGTCATGTGCAAGCAAGATAGTTGTATCTGCAATAGCTTCCATTTTACATAAATTTGAATTACACATTATAGAATGTCCTGGGTCCTGTCTTGGGTCAGTGGCTTTTGAAAATTCGTTGGTCGCATCACATACCGATCTATTTCAAAATCTATAAAAAGCACATCACATACTGATCTATATTACCATATCAGTTTTATTTCATTTCTGACAAATAATTCCTTCCTTCGATTTTCCTGGATTTGGTATTATTATAAAAAGCACACTTTAAGTTTAAAATTTGCTCAAAAGATTTGATATATTGTTTTACCAACAATAATTTATATGCAACTAAAGTTATAGATCAGTATGTGAAAACATTATTTACGCAAATAAATGACTTAACAAATAGACCGGTATGTGATGAGGCCGACGAAATGGTTCTTCTGGTGACACAGTCACCGGAAGAACTATTTCTCAATGATTTCACCAGAAGAACTATTTCTCAATGATTTCTCATACCAAACCTCTGCTTCGCCTAACTAATATTTAAGGTGGTTTCAGAGTAGCTGTCGTTGCGGCACACGACGTTGTGGCAGACGACCAAACATTTGCAATTTTGAGTTGTCGTAATGTAGCACGACATATTTGCATATTGCCGCAATGGTCTGTCGCAAGAAAAGTTGAATTTATTCCAACTCAAAATATCTTGTTGTTGCGACTATCACGACTGGGTAATCGATATATGGGCTTGTTGTATGGCAAGCAGATGTGACAAGGTCGAGTTTGCGCAAATTTTTGAGGCCAAGCTGGTTGTACGACCACACGTCAGGCAAGTCTGAAACCAACTTTACTCGTCTTTTTCCCCATTTATTGTTCATAGTCTAAGCATTTTATAGACTGGCGAGAACTTACCGTCTTAGCTGGTAGCGGCGGGAATGGCAAGATATCTCTGCGACATGAAGCTCACGCAGAATATGGTGGCCCTGATGGCGGGGATGGTGGCAACGGTGCAGATATCATTTTTGAAGGTAAGGGGTCATTTCAAAACTTAAAAGGTCATGGTGGTTGCCATTTGGCTATTCCAGATGTATTCTGCATCCCCCATGGAATTTCATGTGCTAGCACTGGTATTAAGGTGCAAAATAGAATTTGAACAAAATTACAACTGGAATTTATGAAAATGAAATTTATGCCTTCCATATCTTCCCCATAGACGTTATAGACTTTATGCTACTGGAATTCCAACAATTTGCTTTGCCTTCCATACCCTCCAACTGGAATTGAAGGCAGTGGCGTAGCCAGGGGTGGGCAAGGTGGGCAATTTGCCCACCTTGGAAATTTTGAAGACCTTGGAGAAAAATAAAGGGGCAGGAACTCCCTTTTCCCCATACAATTACAGCAATTTGAGCTGAAAATTAGGTTGAAAACTTCATAAAGCACAATATTTGGCGGTTTTTCTTGAAAAACTTGGCTGAGTCGGCCCCTTGGAACTTGAACCCCTGTAAAGTCGCTTGATAAAATACATCGGAGAAATCTTGGGTGGTTTGCCCACCCTTGGAGAAAGGCCTGGCTTTGCCACTGACTGAAGGCCAAAATAACAGCTTGAATTGGAATTCCAAATTGAAATCCAACTGGAAGTGTCCAATTTGGACATGTCTTCAGCAGGGGAGAGGAGTACACCTGGAATATCTATTGTTCAGAGTCTGCACTGGTTGGTACAGTCTATTTCACCACAATAACATTGATAATTCTACTTTTTGATTTTGTTTGTGTGCTATGTACTATTTCCATAATTGTAAGATATTGAATCCAATATATACAAGTCAGATATCCTCAATTTGATTTGCAATGCAGATAATAACAAGCTATTACCGATTAGTTTATGTGTCTCCCTCTAAGCAAATTTGAATTAGGCTTTCTAAAAATATGTTGTGCCAAAAATATATGTTTTTTTACCTGTGGATGAAAATATACATTTTGGTCAAAAACTGACCTCACCATTATGTTCAGAATGTAAATTTGTTTCTGAATATGTCCACTTTTATATTTACTTTTGCTGAGTTACAGAGCAAACACTTAAAGAAAGGATGAGTTGACAACCTTAACTCTCAAAATGATATGATAAACAATGCTGCTGTTTGCATCAGCTACTGAAATATTGCTTACTGGTAATTGATGTTAGTATGTCTTGTATGGTGTCATATCACCATGATTACATAAAAATTACCAATAAATACCCAAATAAATACATATTTTAGTATATGTTCATTAAATATGCATGGAAATCACATTGGGTCATTCAGAGCTCATACTTGGTCAAAGGAGGAGAAATGTCATATTACTAATCTTACAAAAAACAATTAAATACAATCTTACAAAGACAAATTCTGGACAAAGATCAAATTATATCTTACATTCTGGTGAATTATTTTCAGTGTAAACCATAAGAGATGATAACATCAACAATGGTGATCTTGCTTGATTCTTATGTAAATTTTGCAAAAAATAGCACCCTGAACTGAAAATTTTCCAATTTCCAGGGCAATTTTTGCAGTTTTAAGCTATTTTTCTTCATAAACAGGGTCTAAAGAACTGAATCATGCTGAAAATAGGACTGGCTCATCCTGAAACAAAAACCTTTTGGTATGAAAAGAAGTTTAACATAACAAATAATGTGAAATATAGGAACTTGCTGTATCAACAGTAGCTTAATATTTTTTCAGATTTGATGTACTTTTATTTTAAATAGCTTCATGAAAAAGATGTGTCTTTATCTTCTCTATTCTTCAGATATTTGTATCATCACTTGATCAAACTTAATGTAATACTTCAGTCTAAATTCAGTATTTTACTCTTAAGAATTGTGACATGTCATGGGGGCAAACTACACAAGAGTTGGAATATACATCCATGTACATTGATGTACATTCCAGGAGTAGAGATTGTGTCTACACGATGACACATCAACCAGATGTAGATTCACGCTGCGTATTCAACTGCGCGTACGTGTTTGCATACGAGGGGGTATCAAAAAGTTTTAAACTTTACCCAGAAGGGATTGAGCTATATCAATGAAATTTTGTCAGAATAGTCACTCGTCTTTATGTACATTATGGTGCAAAAATTGTCTCATAGGTAGTTTTACTTTCTTTACAGGGGGTGATTGATGTCATCTACCTACCCGCTTAAAACATAAGCTGCATTGAGGAAATTGAGACATGCGGCGTAATTAATTCTTTCCATTTGAAGGGTTATATGGCCCAGTAAATCTTATTGGCACCACCAAAGTTTAATTGTTTGATACCATAGTAATGGGTAGGGTTTCCTCTATCCATTGATACCAAAATTATGGAAATCGGTCCATGAATGACGTCACAATTGTGTAATAAAACATGACTGACCTGGAAATGTTGATTTTCATTGAAATCTAAAATCATATTTTTTCAATAAAGAGGATCCCTACAATAATGGTCTGTAGACAATCAGTTAAAAGTGGGAGAAATGTGTTTTGATTTCGAATAAGATTAATCCATCCACTTCAACAGTGTTTACACTTTTGACTAAGCATACTGTCATGCGTGTCCAGCTCATTTTGAAAAGTACATTTTCTTTGAGGACAAAATATATCCTAAGTATGTATTGCCTAGTGATTTTTGTATCCTAACAGTGATTTTCTTTTGTTGTTTTTGTAAATATATACCTTAAGCATGCATGACATACTATATTAACCCTAAGCATGTTTTTGTTAATGCTAAGCCCAGAGGGGCACTGAGCTATATTGGTGTACACCAGTGTTCCCGCTAAGGCCGTATGTAGCAAAATTGGCGCAGACGCTCAAAAATTTGGCGCAAGCCTCCTTAAAATAAAAGGGAAAAAAGAGGGTTTTCAGTTTGGCGAGGTCCTCAAAAGAAAAGAAAAAAGTGTAAGTCACACAATTTAAAATAAATCCTTTCAATTATAATTCACAAAATACAAATTCAGATCAACTTATCAGCGGCATGACTCAATATTTCCTCAGCTCATGCTCAATACACAATGTTTTGGATTGAAACTGATAAAACTTGCAACATACAGGGTTAGTCAGAATAAAGTCCAATATAATCGGTGATTTTATATAACCAGTTCCTTGTATTCTTTTGCAAAATTGTTCCTGTATGAGATGTCAAATTTCATTAGCTTTCATAGAAAATTTATTGTGTTGAAATTGGACAAAGCATCCTGAAGTTATAGCCATTTGAGTGGGGGTACCCAATTTTAAAGGCGAACAAACTACGCTATTTAGTTTACGTACGTAGTGGTAACAAAAGCTGTTGTCTCTTTTAATTGTTATGATAGGAACACCTATGGATATAAAATAACAAGAAAACAATAGGCTGTTGAATGTGGACTGTGAAATATTGGGTACCGGGATAGTGAGTTGAATCTTAAGGTAATGACGTTCAGGTCTCTCAAAAAGCTCTTCTAATTCGGTTGTTGTTTTGTTGAATCATCCGGATCAGGATCTGCCAGAGGCTTCCTAGTTTCTGCTGCTAAGAGTTGCTTGGTATTACGCTAATAAGCAATATTTTAAATAGCTTGAGGTAATGAGACCTGTTTGGCATCCGTAAACTACAGACAAAATAGAAGGCGATCTTCAACCGGACTATGAGTGTGATGTTACTTATAACTGCAAGAAAATTCCAGTGCCGGTTGCTACATTGGTTGCCATGATTAACCTCCTGGCATTGGTTGTCAAGATTGTCTACTGATATCTGAAATGACCATCAGTACTTTGATCTGCTATCATTTAATCTTCTTTAGTATAGATCTCTGCACAATGTGTGCCCGTTTAAAATTTTGAATGCAGCGTCAATAAGATAATGATTGTTCAATAAGAAATTACCCACTGCTGCACCGTAAAGAGTTCGTGTTGAAGCAAACTTGTTCGACTTCAAAATTGGGTACCTTTACTTAAACGGCTGTAACTTTTGAATGCATTGATCGATTTCAACAAACTAAAATTCTCATGAAAGCTGATTAACTTTGCTATTTATCCAACATAATTAAAATAGAAATAGATGAACAGATTTTCTATTAAAAAATTCCTCTGTTGATTACACTTTAAATTGACTCACCCTGTAGATCTTTATTTTTGTTCCTTCATTGGAATGTTGTTTGCGGAGATCTCCTTTTTTCTTCCTGAACAAACGCTGAACTATACTTTTTCTCATTGTAATAAGATAACATCATGCTGCGGATGACTGATGGGCCTAGGAAGCAGGGGGAAAGGGGCACCCCAAAGGTCTAGAAGCGAAAGTGCCCATACACACCCGAAAAAATTATATCATCATATATTAGATTTTTGAGAGGTAATGCATGTGACACTGTATAAATTTCACCGCAAAATGGATTCAAATTGCCCCTCCAAAAGTATAAAAATGCATAAAAACTGTATAGCTTTGGAGGGTTTCTCTCTACTCGACCCTCGTATTATGAGTGAAACATGTATACTTAATGCCCAAAACCCTATCATTATATATACGTTTTAAGAGATGATAATATAACAAAGTGGATTCAAACAGGCCCGAAAGGCATTAGGATACATAACCCCTCATAGCTTCAGATGCTTTGTCGATATTCCCTCAATCTCTACCAATGCATCAATATTATATTTTGCCCACCGGTACCTGTTCTATCATTTTGAGAGCTAATCCTATGTGACATTAAAAACAAAATAGATATAAATTTAACCCTATCAAAAACATAAAAATGTAAGAAACCCTGTAGGTTCGACCCCGTCCATAGGGACGACTATTCCGATCGTTTTGCATATAATATTTGCCCCACCCAATGTGAAAAATCTTTCTAACCCTATTGAGGACGTAGTATTGAAAATTTGAAAAACTATTTAAAATATGCACATAACCAGTGGCGTAGCCAAATTTTATCTGCCAAGAAAAAAGAAAACAATAAATACAAAAAGTTTTCATTCGTCCTCAGTACTATTAGCGGGCACATATGGGTCTTTTCTGGGCCCAAGAAGGACATGTATGGTGGGATTGTTTGGTCATTTCTTCCTGATGTTTCCTTAAATGTCACATTCATGGCCCTTTTTGTCCCGGTTTTTGCCGAAATTTTGCCTAAATTTCTCCGTTTTCAACCAATAATATTGTCGTGGGAAGCTGCATGCCCCCTTACCCTTTACCTTTAACTTGCTAATTTACTTTTTCACTTTTTACAAGTTTTTGGTATTAGTATATTTTCCCCAAAATTATAACACTTACAAAAACAACACTGAAAGGGTATTTTACGACATTCTACAACACGAAAATCAAAGAGCTCGCCCAGCTAAGACCAGAAATCTAGGGCCATTGCTCTCCGTTCGCTAAGCATTCCTTTTGCGCAAAGAAATATTCCGTCCGCTCGGTTTCCTATGATTTGGCGCAAAGAAAAAATCCTTAGCGGGAACACTGGTGTACACATGCGTAAGCAAAAAAAACCTACAAAAAACAAGGGGTTATTTTTTCCTTACCAACACAGAAAGCACTGTATGTGTTTAGAGGTCTAAAAACACTGATTTTCAACAAAAGGGATGCTACTTCAAAACCTAAAGAAAAAATCAAACTTTTAGGGAGTAAGTTATAGAGTTGAATTGCACATAAAATCCTTGTTTAGGGGTAATTCTACGAGGGAAGCTAAAACTTGTTTAGGGGGTATTTTGTAAACCTATGTTGACACATCTGTACATCAATATATCTGAATGCCCCCTGGGATGCCAAGTCCGTATACCAATCATATTTTGACTAAAAAAAGTCCTGTACATTCAGTGCATCTATGATCTATCTGTAACTAAATCATTGTCATTTCGACTCTAATATTCTATAATTCTGAAGGAAAACTAAATTTGAGACATTTTTTTTCAAATTAACAAAAAGGACTCAAGTGTTTTACATGAAAAAATCTCTCCCTTTCATTTTTTAAGACAACCATTTTCACGTATAAGGTTTGTGATTTTGATACCCTTTTTGTCTCGCCTGAAAATTTTTCAGTAAGAGACATACCAATCCTTAAAACTGTTCGCCGTTTGTTGTCTGCCGTCCGCATTTCGTGTCCGGAGCAAATCTCAGAAACCGTATGCCCTATGTAGATGATATTTGGTGAGTGGGAAGGGTTGAAGCTGAACTGGCGCTGCGTACAATTTGAACGCAAACTATGCATATGAAGTACCTAATTTGCATAATTGTTAATTTAAAGTATATCTCCTAAACCGTAAGGGCTATGGTAATGA
>JXSR01S000054.1:21344-34137 GCA_000969725.1 Ophiothrix spiculata
GCGGCCATTTTGGATCTTATTACAGGCTCCATATTGAATATGAAACATGCTGACAACCTTATTTGGGAAGAAATGCTGTTATTATTACTTGCAAAGCCATTTTCCATCAATTATTCTCAACATATGGTGTTTTTGATACTGTATTGAAAAGTTTCTAACCCATTTTTGCACATATAAACAGATTTTGGCAGCCATTTTGGATCTTATAACAGGCTCCATATTGGATATGCAACATGCTGACAAACTTATTTCGGAAGTAATCCTGTTATTATTACTTGCAAAGCCATTTTCCATTGATTATTCCGAACCTATGGTGTTTTTGATACTGTTTTAAAAAGTTTCTTACCGATTTTTGCACATAAAACAGGCATGAAAATGTTCAGGTTTTTACCTGAATTTAGGTATTTTAATGTTCAAAAATCCATAATTTCTTTGACTTTCAACCTATTTTTGCTGTTTTTTTATCATTTTCAGGTATTTTTATGGATGAGTGTTCTCATGCCTGATAAAAACATATTTTGGCGACCATTTTGGTACAGGCTCCATATTAGATTTGAAACATGTTAACACCCTTATTTGGGAAGAATTGCTCCTATTGTTCCCCGAATCGCCGTTTTCTATCAATTATTTTGAATATTTAGTGTTTTTGATCCTATTTTGAAAAACCTATATCCCATTTTTGCATGCACATAAAAACGTATTATGGAGGCAATTTTTATGCAAAGCGCCCTCAGCACAAAGGTTATGATACATTTGATAAACCATATGTAGAATAAAATTTTCTAGATCCATTTCGTGATGTTAAAAATATCATAATATACATAGCAAGACATATACATAGTAAGACCTTGATTTTGTGTGATTTATTGTACGTTTTAGTGCAATTTGGCGGCCATTTTGAAAAGCGCCCTCAATGGTAGAAAAACAGCAATGAGAATTTGAAAACAAGTTGTATTTGATAAATAAGGATGTAAACAAACACATGAAAGTGAAAAATCACTTTTGGCACAACTATTGAAGTAGAATACAAATGCTCCCTGACTATAAATCTGATGTATATTTTAATCAACTTTAAAGATAAAGAAAAGCGCCCTCTATGTGTGTGGATTGGTGTATTTGTAAGTCTTAAGTAAGTACAAACCACCTGCTGGTACATTAAATAGATATAACTCAATTTCTTTCTAATACACCAATGACTGATATCATTTTTATTGAAATTTAATGCATTTTAGTCAATTTTGGAGGCCATTTTGAAAAGCGCCCTCATTTGACGAAAAACGACTCTACAATTTTGCAAACAAGTTGTAATGGACAGCTTATGGTACAAAGTAATTGATAAAAGTGAAAAATCACTTTTGGCACAATTATTGAAGTAGGTCTGAAAACACTACAAATGCCCCCTGAGTATAGTACAAAAACTCTATTTTTGCAGAACTATAGTTTTCTGAATCAGCCTGATGCCTTTTTGTCAATTTGGATATAGCTTTGCAACCAAACATCCAATAACCAAAAGTAAGGTGTCATTTCAAATCTTAAAATCTCAGCTTTTAGATGAGACCAAAAAATCAATTTTGATTTTGGGACCCTTAAGGTACCTTTTGATATGACGGGTCACATATAACTGTATTTTCAGAGTTTACATACACAGAAGATACAGATGATACCACACATTGCCATTACACTATGCCCCCACCTCAATTTCGCAACATTTGCTTTGTGTTTGATGCCATGTTATTTGTTTTCTTTAATTATTTGTTTAAAATTTCCTTCTCAGATAGGATTTCCTAATGCAGGCAAATCGTCATTGTTGAGGGCACTTTCCAGAGCGAGACCTAAAGTTGCAGCGTATCCATTCACAACCTTGAATCCGCATGTAGGGATGGTGCAATACGACGATGTAGAACAGGTTGCTGGTGAGTTGACTAATTCAGTCTCGTTCTTCAAAACTTTACTTTGACTTAGTATATGTGGCTGCCCAGCCTGTATGAGCAACTAGGTTTCTGACTGGGTAATAGTAGTGATGAGGCTGGACGAGGATAAATCCTTGAGCGAGGATGACCTTTGCACGGTTATCTTGTGTGTTACGTTTTTTTCAATATGTTTCTAGTTTACTAACCCTAAAGCTCCCAAAGGTTACAAAAAGCTACAAGAGCAAATCACCAAAAAAGTCCGAATACGTCATAGACTGGGGTCCCATATGGGCACGAAATCGCTGCCTAGGCAGCGCCCCTCGGGTGGCTTGGTATAGGTGGACACGGGATTGGGAAGCGAGAGGTCCCTGGTTCGAGCCCCTGTGGAAACCACCAATTTTTGACACCCTTATTTCCGAGGAGATAGCCTGAGAAGGAAAAATGGTAGGTAGGAGGTTAGGGCTAATGAACAATGCTTCTATAAGAGGCAGAATTGATTGTTTTGTGCTGGTGAATGTATCGCATGAGACATGGCATAACTTTATATACAATGTGTAGAACTTTACATTTTCTGAGTCCAGCCTCGTTTATAACGTATGTTTCCTTCAAACCACCCGTGTTACCGAAAAGGTGAGACCTGGACAGGTCTCGAGGCTTAAAATATAGGGTATCAAAATTGACATGGTACTCTGCAAGCCTCAAGTAGAGTATCAAATTTTAAGTCTCTGATAGGGTATCAAACTAAGAAAGAATGGTTGAATTAAGTTGCCCATGAAAGTGCTTCAAATACCTAGAAACACTTCTTAAGAGTGTTCAAATGGTGTGAAATTACATTTTACCTTTGATTTCTTGTAATAATTATTTTGTCACATTTGTGTACGGTCTCAGATAGGGTATTCATTTGAACATTTATGGTCTCGGATAGGGTATCCATTCAAACAGATATGGTAGATATATGGTCTCGGATAGGGTATCAGTTCACCCATTTTTGGTCTCATATAGGGTCACCTTCAGAACCTGCGGAACTTGGGTAGTTATCCTGAAACAAATATCAGATCACACTTTTTGTGCCAGATCAGATTCAGATTATCAAAAAATATGTAAAGTGTCAAAATAATAGGGTGGATTGAAAATTCACAATGCGCTCTGTGTGCTGCATTCTAGTTTGCGTAAAGGGCAACATCATAGTTTGGCTGCTCTTCATTATTACATTTATGAAAATTAATTTTGTTACAATCAGCTTAGGCGACGATAAAAAGTTTTACAGGCCCGACCAATCCTAAACTTGAGATTTTTTTTCTTGAGATCATGTAAAAATCAGTCTGTTTTTGGCCAAAATTTAACAATTTTGGTTAAAATATCTAAGGAATTTTCTTTGTAAAAATTTTCAAGGTTTTCTCCCAATTTTGGGGGTAAGTTTAGGCAAAAAAAATTGTTTAGAAACAAATTTTGCCTGACCGACAGACTCTTTTTGAGAGGATTGCCCACCCGTAGTAACACAGTTTTTTTTTTTTTTGTCGCCTTACCAGTTCTTTTTTCAATCTCAGTTGCAGATATCCCAGGACTAGTCCGAGGTGCACATATGAATCGAGGGCTGGGCCATTCATTCTTACGCCACATAGAAAGATGTTTATGCCTACTCTACGTTATCGATCTATCGCTGGACCAACCATGGACTCAACTTACAGATTTGAAATATGAGCTGGAACAATATCACCCAGGCCTGTCAGAGCGCCCTCATGCTGTCGTCGGAAACAAAATAGATCTGGAGGAAAGTAGGACTAATCTGCCTCTATTAGAGGAGAACATTGATCTGCCGGTAATACCAATATCAGCGCAGGATCGGATTAATATTGCATCTCTAAAAGAGCACATAAGAATTTTGTATGATGAGGACATGAAAAATCGAACTAAAGAGAAGGAGAAACCGAAACCTGATCCAAATCGGATAATATAATTATGAAAAGAACATATCATTTTAAATTATATACCTCGTACATAAGATTCTTGTTCATTGTTTGGTAAAAGTACTGCATTATTGCATACCTGTCAACATTTTCATATTCTGATGCGGGAGATTTCTGTAATCACTTAACGTTTACAGGCAACTGACATATGAGGCCAAAAAGGTACACCAAAAAAATTTACGTAGCTTTTGAAAACTGAAAAAAGAAAAATAGGTCTCCAAAGCGCACATACGAATCACAAAACGATTTCATTTTCAATCTCTTTTTAACAAAATGTATCTTGTACGCGGTCTGTAGTACACGCTAGGGGAACATCGCAGATGTACGTGCATTTGGTTTTCAGCCCAAACTAGTTTCTGCAGGTTCTTCTCTGTTCTTCCTGCATTTATAAGGGATCTTTGACCCCGATGAAAAGCTTCGTCAGATTCCCATGCTTTGCACCAGAGTCCAGGGTTGGATTCCCGGTCCTGACACTGTACATGCATTCATTTTTCAGCCCAAACTAGTTCCCTCTCGGGTACTCCTGCATTGATTAATAAGGAATCTTTGACCCCAATGGAAAGCTTAGGTAGATCTTGAGGCTTTCATGGGTTATCATTGGCTATCAGCCTGAAGAATTCTAAAGGCTAAAGGCTGCAATAACATAGAAGCTGATGGAATATCACTATCACTAAGTTTTGACTGTTTGAATAAAATATTCCTAGCTCTTTTGCATCCTTTGTAAAAGGAAAGAATATTCCATGATATGCATATTTAAATGACCCCTGTTCAGTCCTAGTTTATCAAATGGAATGACCCAACATAAAAAAAAATCACCTTGTTTAGGCTTTCGCCAAGGAAACCCAACTTGGTACTTGGTACCAAGTAAGCTGAAAGAAGTTTATCTTTAACAGGGCTCCCAAGATGTTTTTAAATTCAGTTTTGAATGCAGGAGGAAGACCGGAGCAAAACCTGCGGAAGCGAGCATGGACTGAAAACCAAATGCACATAAAGCGCCGGGCGGGGGACTCGAACCCGGGACCTCATTGGTGCAAGGCGAGGTAACTACCGCTGCGCCAACCCGCTACCCCCAACATTCCAATATGTGGATTGGGCTTGATTTAGTAAAATATTTTGCCCCTCCACACCCCTATTTTACAAAATGGAATGAACCAATGGAACATTTACATTATTTATGGGGATGAGGTTTTGATTTAGTATTTTTTTTGCTTCTCCAAAATGCTTTAACAAAATGGATGAGGTTTTTAGTAAAATATTTTTGCCCCCCCCCCATTTTATGCAATGAGCCAATGGAACATTCCATTATTTAATAGGGACGATGTTTTGATTATTTAGCAAAATGTTTTTGCCCCACCACACCCCTATTTTATGGAATGACCCAATGGAACATGCCATTATTTTGTAGGGATGAGGTTTTGATTATTTAGCAAAATAAGTTTACCCCTCCCTCACCCCTATTTTATGAAATGGAATAACCCAATGGAAAATTCCATTATTTTGAAGGGATGGGGTTTTGATTACTTAGTAAAATATTTTTGCCCCTCTACACCCCTATTTTATGGAATGACCCAATGGAACATTCCATTATTTTGTAGGGATGAGGGTTTAATTATTTAGTAAAATATTTTTGCCCCTCCACACCCCTATTTTATGAAATGGAATCACACAATGGAACATTCTATTATTTTGTAGGGATGAGGATTATTTAGCGAAATAAGTTTACCCCTCCACACCCCTATTTTATGAAATGGATCACCCAATGGAACATTCCATTATTTTGTAGGGATGAGGTTTTGATTATTTGGCCCCTCCATACTCCTATTTTGTTAAATGAAATCACCCAATGGAACATACCATTATTTTGTAGGTATGGGGTTGATTATTTAGCAACTCTCACACCCCTATTTTATGAAATGAAATGACCCAGTGGAACATTCTATTATTTTGTGGGGATGATGTTTTAATTATTTAGCCCCTCCACACCCCTATTTTATTAAATGAAATCACCCATTTTGTAGGGGATTATTTGCAAATATTTTTCCCCATGCACACCCTTTTATAAAATGGAATTATCCAGGAACAGGTTTTAATTATGTAGTTAAATGTTTATGCCCATCCACAACCCTACTTTATAAAATGGAATGACCCGATGGAACATTCCACTTTATTATGGGGATGTTTTGATTTAGTGAAATATTTTTGCTCCACACCTCTATTTTACGAAATGGAATGACCAAATGGAACATTTTCATTTTATGGTGATGAGGTTTTGATTAATTAGCAAAATATTTTTGCCCATGCACACCCCTATTTTATAAAATGGAATTATCCAATGGAACATTTCATTATATCATGGGGATAAAATACCCTGAAGGAACGTTCCTTTATTTTTACAGGCTGTGGCTTTGAATTGTAATAAGAAAACTGAGCACTACAACATAATAAAGAAATTAGACAATAATTACAAGTGCTTGTATTGTTGTTATTGTAAGTAAAAGTGTAAACAAAAACTTCCAATTACATAATTGGATGGTGATAATATCCATTTCTACAACAAATTACTCAAGGCTACTGAAGATATTATCCGGAATACATCACGTTTTGAGTATCTTCTTTGTAAGTTAAACGGTCATTAACATATATATATATTGATATCGATCACCACAAAAAGTGTACCTTATTCGTACCTTTGGGTTGAGCCTAAACAAATACATTTTGAACAAGAACATGAAAATCTGGACAGTCACCACACAATAATTTTGAACAATGTGTTTATAGAATTCTAAAAATGCATAATGCTTTAAACCGGTGTTCTGGTTGCATAAACCTAACTTCTAGATATAGACATACTTGTTTTGTCAACAACCTAATTTGGAGACAAATATATTTGTTGTAGACATACTTGTTTTGTGAACAACCTAATTTGGAGACAAATATATTTGTTGTAACTCTCAAAACCATTTTTCACCAAATATCTTGGAAAAATATTGGCGTTTAACCCATTTTAGCACAATAAAACATATTTTGGCGGCCATTTTGGATCTCGGTACAGGCACCATTTGGAATTTTAAGCTTGTTAACAGCCTAATTTGGGGACAAATATATCTGTTGTAACCAGTGTTCCGGCTATACCGCCAATAAGGTGCTGGAGCGGTGAAAATTGGCATAACTAGTTTCTGAAAATATGTAAGATATTTTCTGGTTTACTGAGCAAATTTTCAGCCACAGCTCATGATTTTGGCGCAAGCACCTCTTCAACTTTGTCAAACTTGGTCTAATTGGCGCAAGCTCAACTTAGGGGGAACACTGGTTGTAACTCTCAAAGTCATTAGCTATCAAATATTTTGAACAGTACTTGTCCCATCTTGCGCATATCTGCTCATGCAATCTGATTTGAACTCAAACTTATAATAGGTACTTGTGATACATGGTTTATGGGGTATACACCGGTGGTTCTCAACTATTTTCTATAAAGTGCCACACAAATGTGACCTGTCATATCGAAATGTACCTTAAGGGTCCCAAATCAAAATAGATTTTTTGATCTCATTTGAAAGCTGAGATTTTAAGCTTTAAAATGACACCTTGCTTTTGGTTATTGGATGTTCTGTTGCAAAGTTACATTTAAATAAACCGGTGGTTCTCAACTATTTCCTATAAGTGCCACACAAATGTGACCCGTCATATCGAAAGGTACCTTAAGGGTCCCAAAATCAAAATAGATTTTTTCATCTCATTTGAAAGCTGATATTTTAAGCTTTAAAATGACACCTTGCTTTTGGTTATTGGATGTTCTGTTGCAAAGTTAAATTTAAATTAGTCAAAGACATCGGGCTGATTCGGAAAACTATAGTTCTGAGAAAATCGAGTTGAACGTTTTTGTTGTAAGTAAAACTTGAATAGAGAGAGGAATTTTATCTTAGTTTTTAACACATTCTTCTTATGTTTTGGATGAAATTAGAAATTTTACCTTGGACGTGATTTTTGACTATGCTCAGCTTCAATGGCCCATATCTCGTAATTTACTATGCCAACCTTAAGGTACCTTTCAATATGATGGGTATTGCATGGTAGAAGCGCCAAATGCACCTCTTTTTTGGCTTATTTCTAATGTATTTCTTTGTTTTTTTGAGAGAGACTTAAATGTAAATCAGTACATGTCAAAGCGATAAATTTGATGCATGCGCCACTAGTTGAGAAGTACTGATATAAACACTGATCACAACATGCCATTTGCAAATGGCAGTAACTACCATGTACTTTTTTTGTAGGTATCGAACTTTGGAGGTTCCAGTCTCAGAGCAGGAGTACTCACCTTGAAAAGGGGTATGGGGATGAGCTCAGCAGTTCCCCAAGACCCCCACTTCAGCATGTTTCAAGAACCTTTTTTCAACTAAATCACAATTTTTTTAAATTTGTCTCTCAGAGCCTAATTCTATGAAAACGTTCTATTCTTAAGTCTCAAATTTGGCCAAAATTAAATTAGCCCTATGTTGTCCAAAAGAAGTTCTTAAAGCCATATTTTTCCATCGAATCACTTCTTGCCTACCTGTTCTTCCAGCCCCCTATTCTTGGCCCTTTGGGCCACACACCTAAACCAAAATAAAAGTTAATCCACCACGGTTTATCGGTGTTGTACGCTTAATCATCTGTTACCAACTTAACCCAACCTACGTAAATGTAAACATCCCTGCTAAGTGTGATGGGGATGAGGTTGTTTGATTGAAGAGGCATAGTGCACTGTAAATCTCAAGCATTTTGGACGCATAGTTTAACAGCTCTATTATCTAACATGAACTTGAGTGAATACATAATCAAAATAAGTAATACAAAACACTATGAATAAGTGATTTGCCAGTAAACAAAGTCTTTGGTCTCAGGTTGTCATTTGAAGTTGAATTTCGTTTTGACTAGGTATCTCATCTTGATTTGGTTGACATCATAGACTATATATTCGTTATAGTTGAGTGTGTATCCATTAGGGTTGGTAACTCCTGTATTGCAACTTTTCCCAAGGGGTACTACTACACCATCAGACCTGGGAAAGAAGAATGACAAGGTTATGGTTACAAACAAACTTTCAATTCGTCATGTGGGTGCAAGAAATTTGTATCTGCAATAGCTGCCTTAAGTTATATTTATTCAACACCTTGTCACAAGAATGTGAAAAATCCTTCCCTGTCTTACATCAGTGGCTCTTGAAATGGTTCTTCATCACCTAAAAACCATTTCAAGAGCCACTGACCCAAGATTATACACTGTGCAATCCAAATTAATGACAAATGGCAGCTATTGCAGATACGACTTTCTTGCACCCACATGACGAATTGTGACTGATTCACCCTTTGAACTTGACCAGCCAGGTATATCAGCACATCAGATCTGGCCATGTGTAAAGTCTGTTTCTGTTAACAACGGATATTTTTGCGGTTGTGGTTTTACTGTTATCTCAATTTTTATCAACAAAATAAATTGTCTTATATTGGCCAAGACAATATCATGTAAACTTCAAAAGTTGTCAAGTAATTTGTAGACCCTCTCAAAATGTTGGCAATGTATCGTTTAGGCCTACTGCAACATACTATCAAGCTTAAAAGAGTGTAATCAAGTCAACTCTCACTTTGTTTTGTCTCAGCTAGGTTGTTGATACTTGTGGAATGATGTTGTTAGTTGAAAGTAAAACAATCTTTATTGAGTGCACACTTTACTAACCACAACATGTTCGTTGATAGCAGAAATGGACTTAACATGGACTGTATACATACATGCATATCCGATGTGCCGGTTTACCCGCTTTTAGCACACATGTCAGGAACTTGATATGCCTGTCTACCAGCATGGGTGGCTACAATTTACAATTTTTGGTTTACATCGGAAGACATCAATGAATTTTTGAACCTTGGTTGATGAGTCATTTTGCCTTAATTTTAAAAAGAGAACTTTTATAATATGTAAACTGTATCATCCCATCCCAATCTAATCAACTTACATGGTAATGTTAGCACTAGTATCCGGAGCCATTTTGCCCAATCCTCTGACGCTATTAGTACCTGCTGGTAGTTTAGCAGCCTCATAATCTGCAGCTAATAAGTCGTTAGTCTTTCCTAATGCAACCTAGGAAAAACACAGATGAAATTCATTTGATCAAAGATAATTTAAAAGAAACTTTTAAAGCAATACATGAAGATCCTACAAAAAGCATGCCACCTGTGACCTATGAATTTTGAATAACTTGACTGAACTTCAAATTCAAGGCTAATTCACAAGCTTGTGCGCAGCCAATAACAAGTTTAAATGCAAAGTGTCTGGTTTCGACTGAAATATTTTCAAGTCGCCCAAATTGTATGTGCCCCCCACATTGTATGTGTCTCGATCATGAAATGAAGTGTTGCAACACACATTTACGGTCATGTGTTGGGTGTGCAAGTTGACAATTTCCCACGTTCATGACACGTGCACAGTCGTTAAATGGCATGTGGCATCCTAAATGTAAGAATTAGTTCAGATTTGTTTTAATCCTTTGATTATTTCCCATGTTTGATAGTGTGGTTAGATCCAATCCCTTGTCCTTTAATCTTAACTGATTAGATGATATGTTGGCAATTATCAGCATAAAATTTGATGGGAATCGATTCATGGGGCCTGAGATATGGCTTGCAGCAGAGACGTCTATAGACGTCTCTGGCTTGCAGGACATTCAAAATGACAAATAAAAGAAATTACAGAAAAAGTGAAGATGTTTTTTGTATATGTGTCGTATATATTGTGTTCTTGTATGTGAAATGTAGACTTTAAAAAAAAAAAAAAAATCCAACCTACCTACCCTCTTTTTTTTTCTATGTTACACCAATCAAACAATTTTTTTTAGGCCTAATACATTTCTCGTAATGTTCAGTATTATTACGCAAGGTTTGAGTAAATGTCATTGAATAATTTTGACTGACTTGAAAAACATTTACGGGGGAAATTCACAATCACTCTGCACATATCGAGGAAAAGCCTGTAATCGAAAGGGAACTTCACCTAAATTAAACAAGTTATTTATGGTGGTTACCAGTGTTCATAAAATTACACATAAAAAGCATTAAAAATGTCTAAAGAGCAGTTATTAATGACAATAATTTCTGCACACCATCTATTTTACGGCCATTGTGTGAATTCGTCGGTGATTGTTTTGGACCTGGGTATTTTTCTTCGGGAGCTGTGCTCCCTCAGAAAAATACCTCGATCCAAAACAATCACCTCATCCCAATTCACACAACACAATCCAACTTCAACATTAAAAACCTATACTCTATAAACCTTGAAGTATGCAACAAGCAATCAGACTCTGTTACAAGATCCATAGCATATCCGTTGTATTCTTCAACATTGTGAACTGGTAGTTTTGTATTGTGTAAGAGTCTAGTAATGATTGATTAGGACCAAATCCCTGCCTGCATATTAATATTTGTGTACATTAATCGGTCATGATTTTGGTATTATTTTTGACTAATTTTGATACTACCACATGGACAACTTTATTTGAATAGTCAGCAAGATTGGGTACATTGTTTTGATTCAAAAAATACGGATTAATTTACTTCCCTCCATGGTCATATTGGTTTATGTGCGTTAATTGGTTGCTTGTTGCATACTTCAAGATTTATAGAGTATAGGATACTGTGTCATTAAGGGTCTGATAACACATGGCAAGAGAGACTTACCTCACATAAGACAAGGAATCCATCTGGTTTATTCCTTGAAGCAAAACAATAGTTGGCTGATTTAGATGACATATCTGCAAAGTAAACACCTTTACCAAACTGAAAAATACAAACCAAACAGGATACATGATAAACACCAGAATTTGTTACGTAAACATGCTTTTCTCTAGCATTAAAGGTGGAATCCATGATTCTAGCGAGATTAAATCCTCCCAACTTAACAATCTACTGAAAAAAAGATAAAAATAAAAATGAAGGAAACATCATTTGGTTTTGATCATACATTTTCACAAGTTTATTTATAACCTTTCATTTTAAGCTTTAAGTTTCTATCCATATACCATCCCTGGAATGGAATTCCCTTCCACACTCAATCTATAGCTCGGTGACAACTGAAAGCTTCAACAACAGCATCAAACTGTAATTTTTTTTATTCAACCATATTGTACGCTCATTCAGTATATTGCCTCATGGATGGGATGCCAGTAATTGACCTGCAGCCACATATTTCCTGCATTTTGCAGATGTCTGTATAAATTATCTGCAGCCCTTGACCAAAGATGCAAGCTGCAAGAGTTATTTAAATGTCTCTGATGGCACAATGCATAACCATTGACCCAAGATACCTGCTACATTAGTCATTCAATAGACCCCATCCATCCTCACCCCTCAACCAACTACCATATAACCATTAACAGGTGCCTCTGGTAGTTGGCACCTCTGGTGGGCAATGCCTAACCTTTAACCCAAGATACCAGCTACATTAGTCATTCTAGAGGTGCCATCCATTCTCTCTGATCCAATCACCAATCATTTACCATATAACAAACAGGCATATAGCCAGTAACAGATGCCTCTGGTGGCGAAATGCGCAGCCCTTGACCCAAGATACCTGCTACTACTATTATCCCAGGGATTGAATTATTTTGATGATGGAACATCATAGAAACTTCATACCATGCAGACATAAGTAGCATATGATAAAATACTTTCATACACAAAAATATGAATATTAATTAGCTAATTAGCATATTTAATTAGCCGAATATGCCAAATTTAAAAAAAAAATGTAGCACCTGAACCGAACATCATATGAAGCTTGTTTTGGTGTCAAATTAAAGCTCCTTCAAAGATCTGTGTTTTAAACCTAATTGCAAAGACTATGGGGGTAAGGGTGTTCACTGTCTATGAAAATCCAAATATGGAATGA
>JXSR01S000054.1:34642-54153 GCA_000969725.1 Ophiothrix spiculata
AAAGTTAACATATCAAAGTGCTTATTTATAATGAAAACACAAAATTGAAAAATACATGATTTTTTTCCTATTTATTCCCTGGGATAATACCTTAATAAGTCCTCATCCACCTACCATATAGCCAGTAACAGTCGCTTCTGGTGGCACACTGCACAGCCCTTGACTAAAGATACCAGCCACAATAGTCATTTAAATGAATCCTCATGCACTAAACCACCTACCATATAGCCAGTAACAGATGCCTCTGGTGGCGCAATGGTAACCCTTGACCCAAGATGCCTTCTACAATAGTCATTTTAATAAGTCCTCATCCACCTACGGTACCATATAGCCAGTAACAGTCGCCTCTGGTGGCACACTGCACAGCCCTTGACCCAAGGTGCCAGCTACAATAGTCATTTAAGTAAGTCCTCATCCATTAAACCACCTATATCCAGTAACAGGTGCCTCTGGTGGCGCAATGCGTAACCCTTGACAGAAGATGCCAGCTACAATAGCCATTTAAACCAGTCCTCATCCACTAAACCACCTACCATATAGCCAGTAACAGGTGCCTCTGGTGGCGCAATGCGTAACCCTTGACAGAAGATGCCAGCTACAATAGCCATTTAAACCAGTCCTCATCCACTAAACCACCTACCATATAGCCAGTAACAGGTGCCTCTGGTGGCGCAATGCGTAACCCTTGACCCAAGATGCCTGCTACGTTCGTCAGCCTGGAACCATGCCATAGTAGCATCTTGTTTCCGACATCTTTGAATTTCCTTTTCTCTCCACGTCTGTCCACTTCAAAGACATCTTCAACCTCCATGGTATATTGAGTATGTGTCTTGGCATGGGTGTTTTTGACATATTCTTTTATAGTCTGTGTAAAAACAAAATGAAACATCAAATTTTATCTTTCCTTTTTTTTTTGGGGGGGGGGGAATAACAGACTATAGAAAAGAAGGAACTTTTAACATGTCAGCTGCTTTTAAAGTATAAAACACAATCATATATTACCCATCTACGTTTAAAATGTAATATTACACCTGTGGCGTTTCATAAAGATTTGAATCAAGCTTATGTTTGATTTATCAAGCGTATAAAATAGGTTGATACAATGTAAATTTATGTTTGAAATCAAACGTAAATTTACGTTTTGAAATCAAACGTACGCTTGATTCAATCAAACATATGCTTGACTCAAATCTTTAAGAAATGGGCCCCACTAGTGATAAAGAAACAGGTGGGTGTTCTATAAGCTCCTAGTTGGGTGTAAAGCTTCAACGGTTCTCAACAGCATAGAATTTCTTACCAACTCGTGTTGTCTGCACCAGTAATAGATGTCTTTTTTCTTTAGGTTTGCTACAGATTTTGACCTTTTCCTCGACTGATAATACCATTTTTTCACAGCGCAGTTCTACTAAAGTACCAGAGAACTAACCTCTGGAGTGGTTTGATTAATCATGGTTAATTCATTAATGAAATATGGGGTCAACGACCATTCTAAAAAGATATCAGAAGATAAAATCAGATTTTGTTTGAATAGAATATGCAACTTATTGACATTGAGTTATCAATGCATTCATACATGCTGTACTACGTGGGGCAGATAAGTGAAAAAAGATTAGCTTGCACCCAATGGATTGAGAATGCTAATTTTAAAAAATGGCAATATGTCACTTTGAAGACACTGGCTGTGATAATTTTTACAAACAGATGGCGGTGTTACAGAACCAGTTGTTGGAGAGTGGTGTGATAATTTTTGACAAAACGCGTGTGTGGTATCAAAGCGTAAGATTTGCCCCTTACACGCTTGTTAGTTATGCATCGTCTGTCAAGTAAGTGCTGAACAACATGAAAATAGCGTCAAAAAATAACAAGTCTTTCATGAATCACCGGGCCTTCTCTGGAAAAATTTTCATGTGTGTTTTTCTATACCAAAAATTTTGGTTTTTCAAATATTTCCTACTGAATTACGTCTTACAAGGCAAGAGTTTTTGAATTATTGATTTTTAGGAATTACATCCCATATGATGTCATGGCGCCCTTGGCAGGTTTTTGTATTTGTTACCTTTACATCTGCATGAGTACTTGGTAGTGGTTTAAGTTCGCATTTCAAGGCGTGGTAGTGATTATCTATCGGGTTCTCATCTGAATTGGCTTCTTCTTTCAGTACGGTCATAGCAATCTGGATGTCACTCAAGGCCTAAAGCAGCAAAATGATGAAAAAAATTGTCATCAAATGTTTGCACAACTTCATCTGCACTGTCAAATCAAAATGAATACAAATGTCTAAAATCATTAACATTTTGATGTTTATGAAAAGATTACTCTTTCACCTTTATCATGGTACCAAATTTTTTAAAGAGTTTGGTACGTTAAAATTGTAGTATCACTGCATAATTAGTTTCTGATTTATCAGCAAAGTAGATACCAATGCTAAAAAAGCATTTCAACGCAATGCTGTAAAAAGTCAATGTATGACACTGTTTTCCACTGTCTGTTTTACGTATTTATATTTATTTAGCTGAGAAATCACAGTTATCACTGCTGATTTATGATAAATGCAACATGCATTTTATCATCTCTTCAGTAAATCAGATCAGTTGGGTTTTTGTGGTAAAGACCCATCTTTCGGAGAATAACATAAGTATGCTGCAAACAATTCATTACTCGTGAAATAAAATTTGTGAGTCCATGATTCATCGTTGTGAAGAAACAAAATAAGATCGAAACAGGTAATTTTGTGTTTCAAAATGTTTCAAAAGTACTGATGTTTCAGACGTAAGTCCTTCATCGGAGTAAATAAATTTGGGGAGTTTCTGTGAATGCGAGAGAAAAGGGGAGCGTGCGCTGAAAGATGCGGCATGCAATACGCGAGGCCGGGCGTGAGGCACGGTCACAGACACTATCCCGCGAAAATAGAAATGCCAAAATTGAATTAAATCAAGAAAAGTCATGAAAAGGGAGATCAGAGCACTGCTGGAGGAGTGGTGGGTGGAAAAGGTGGAAAGAGGGTGAAGGACAATTAAAGTCTAAAGGCAGTGAATTGGATGTGTAGGCCCTTGCTTTTGGGACTAGCAAGGGTAGGGTACTTAAAAATGGTTTGCTGTTCTTTCCTGAGGTGTTGGGTCTGATCTAGGTGTATGTAGAAGGCCTGTGACACAAAGATCAGATGGAACATGAGGAGTTTCGTTGTAATGACGGGTGATGGGTGTATTCATAGTGGCGTAGCGAAGATGTTCCCTTAATCTATCACCAAGATGATGTTTGGTTTCACCGATATAGACTTTGTTACATTTGTTACACCCCACCCCTTTCTTCAGCGCGCTCCCTCTTTTCTCTCGCATTCAGACACTATCCCCCAAATTTATTTGCTCCGATGAAGGACTTCAGTCTGAAACGTCAGTTCTTATATATTTGTTATTAAAACATTGTGAAACACAAAATTACTAGTTTCAATCTTATCTAGTAACTCATTACCGGGATGCATGGAATGCAGGTATCCCTAATTTGCATTAGACAATTCAAATCAATTAGACATAATAATTAAAAAAATGCTGCAAGTATGGAGAATGATTTTGCCAAATGTTTTCATGTAACCTTCTGTTCATCTATTGTGACAACAAACACACCAAAATATTTTAAGAAAAACAAACTCAATTACCTCAAGAAGAGCTAGTTTTGCTTTGAGTTCTTGCTTCGTCCTGATAACAGGCGGTCTCTGCATGCTGTGGAAACAAAAAGGGATTTGTTTTTAGATAAACAAGAAGGATAGTCAGACCTAAGCACACACAGTAAAATACAGTAAAAATACTTTTCAGTGAGGAAGGTCCTGAGTTCAAACCCCACTGGTGCCAAATAAAAAAAGCTGTGTGTGCTTAAAATTTTAGATTTCATTTAAAAGCAAAAAAATATATATTTTATATTTTTATTGCCTAATTTAATCTAAATTACATAAAGTCACCTTTTCAGAGGGATTTTGATAAACTAAAAATTGTAGTAATGTTGGTTTTAACCCCAACATCAGGCTTGCCAACCTTTGAAAGTCTGAAAACGGGACACAATAAGCGAAGCGTAGTGAGCATAGCGAGAACGCATTTGCACATCCTGGACCACAGGAGATGCCATTTCCAGGGGTAAAATGTATTTCAATTCAGTACTAATAACACATTATTTTTCACTAATTTCATGAAATTAACAATTGGTTTTCTCTTGATATAAAGAGAATTGACTGTATATCTGTTGCTGCATAAGTTGTGCACAGGGTTTCCTTTCCACACTATCTTTATGATTCAATAACTTCATACAAGAAAAACTTATAGTGATTACAAAAAAACATTGTCTTAAATACTTACATTACTTTGACAAAGCTTGTTTAGTTTTTGTTCATTTTGGGCATTTAAAAGATCGAAATGCGGGACTGTCCCGCAAAATGCGGGACGGTGGGCAAGCCTGCAACATATCATTGTTACAAATTACTACGCTGGTCCCCGGGCCATGCCTCTTTGGTCTCAACAAGAAATGTAAGGAGAACATGAACTTGCCATTATTTTATTACATGAACTATTGCATAGAACGCTGAATTTTCCTGCGATTTCATTCAAAAATGAGTATCGGCCCCCTGTTAAATTCCTGGTATCGCACGGCACCACTCCAACAAAAGAATTGGTACAGACACAAGAGCTTTAAAAGTCATTGAAATTTGAAAGTAAAACCAAAATTGTGAGCAAAATATCCTTACTATCAATTGTTGGTATGTCATTTTCAAGAAAAAATCCAGCAAGAAACAACATATATGTTTTACCTACCCAAAATTATGTGGAACTCTCGTGTAGAACTCGTCGCAAGCTTTAATCAGCTTGTCGCCTATTACATTGCTATTAATACAAGTCTCTATCTTTTTCAATGCGAGATAACCGGCTTTGATTTGGTCCGTAGTCAGTTTTCCCAGCGGGGCTTTCTGCGCGTCATATTTCATTTCGATGATTAAGTCCTCCATTGCTTTCACATTGCAGATCATTTGGATGATATCCTGTGAACATTTAAAAAGACGATGATTTAATGATACTAATAAGTGCTTTAAAAAAATGTGATTCAAAAATAATTTGACCTCATGAAAGGATATAGATGAATCTGACTAGCCATGTCTTTTTCTGAAAGGTCGGGCATAACTGGAGTGCTTCTGCTCCTAGTGGTGTTTTAACAACCAAAATTGAGAGTTTTATGTGTGTTTTACAGAGATATTGCATTGTGTTATCACTGAAACCATATTAGGTTATTGCATGCATGATTGAATTCAATAATGAAATTGGCGCCAATCATGCAACAATTTGTGTTGCCTGAGTGGAAGCCCCCAGGAATGACCCATCGATGAGGTGCAAAATGCATGAAATCGGATTTGTCCAATAAGTTGTAAAATATATGTGACCCGTCATATAGAAAGGTACCTTAAGGGTCCCAAAATGAAAATAGTTTTTTTTGGTCTCATCTGAAAGATTGTAAATTAAGCTTTAAAATGACACCTTGCTTTTAGTTATTGGATGTTCAATTGCAAAGTTACATCCAAATTGGTAAAAGGCATAAGGCTGGTTCAGAAAACTATAGTCTTAGTTCTGAGAAAATCAAGTTTAAAGTTTCTGTACTCGTAAAACTTGAATGGTGAAAGGATTTTTATCTCAGGTTTTTCAAACATTTGTCGTATGATTAATATGATAGAATACACTTCAAAGGTAACGTTTCTGGTGAAATTAGACCTTGGACGTGATTTTTGACTATGCTCAGCTTCAATGGCCCGTATCTTGTAATTTACTATGCCGACCTTAAGGTTCCTTAGATATGATGGGTCACATATACCAAAGCCTCCATTTCTCTGTTTCAAATTACCAATTTTAAGGTTATAGCTTCAGCATTACATGATTTCCCATTTTCCGTGTTACACTTCCCATTTCCATAATTTTTGTTTTCCATATAAGCATACCCCTCTGCCATCTTCACCTGGACCAAATGGTCCAAGCAGCCCTAATCTACTCTACTGATCACATCATCCAAGTCCCCATATCAACTCTACTCTACCCGCAGTCTCTTGTCTACCTTGTAGTCTGGAACAATGCATTCTCTCTCCCATCCCAAAGTGGACCAAATGGTCCAAGTAGCCCTAATCTACTCTACTGACCACATGATTCAAGCATTCCAATCTACTCTACTGTACCTGTATTCTCTTACCCACCTTGGAGTCTGAAAGAGATTGGCTCACTCTATGGCATAAGCATCTCCTCTGCAAGGGGGTGAGCCAACCTGGACCACATAGCCCCAATCTACTCTACTGACCACATGATTCAAGCATTCCAATCTACTCTACTGTACCTGTATTCTCTTATCCATCTTGTGAGTCTGAAAGAGGTTGACTCACTCTATGGCATAGGCAACTCCTCTGCAAGGGAGTGAACCAACCTGGACCACATAGACCAAGCAGCCCTAATCTACTCTACTGACCACATGATTCAAGTACCCCTATCTACTCTACTGTACCTGTAGCCTCTTGTCCAATTTGGAGTCTGGAACAGGTGGTTTCTTGTTGCCTTTGGATCCAGCGTCTGTTTCATCTTTACCCTATGAAATAATAATAAAGCATACAAGTAAACCTTCACAAGGGGAAACAAATTAGGTTTATGTCTGATGGCTGTTTTTCTAATAATTTCCATAGGACCCGTTTACCTGCTCAACTTAAAGAAGCAATACTGTAAAGTGTTAAAAATGAAGCGCCCCCTGTCACCCATGACTTTTGATTTCTTTTAGCTTACTGGGTTTGTTTTGGGTAGATAGTAATACCCTCCAAATGATTTGGCTGAAATATGCTTACTTTTTTTTTTATGGCATTTTTTGAATTAAATTCGGGATCCCGAATTTAATTCAAAATGTATTAGACTTAGTATAAGAAAGCATGCACATGCTTTTTATCCATATTTCAATGGAAAAACAATTTTTTGACAAAATACTCTTGAAAACGCTTTCAGATAGGCACGTTCCTTTATTTTATGCTGGTTTTACTATAAACCATTTTTGATCAAAATCTTATAGTATTGCTTTAAACTTACTCAGGTACAGAATTTGATGATTAATTACCGATATGGGAGTATAAAAATCAATTTTGCAGAGATTTACAGGAAAAATTCTGGAACAATATAACTAATCATTAATTAATCAGTCTCAAGAAGAGATGAAATTTCAAAAGTTTCAATGTTATCAGAAGATAAAATACCGTTACAGTACATTATTATGATCATGATTACATAAACCAACACTACCTGAAAGTGTTTTGTTTAAATTTCTTCATTCCAATAACCTCATTTACCTGCATCTTAGGATACCCGGTCAAAAACTAGTAGGGTGCCTAGGTACAAAATTCCCCGTACAAGTCCCAACCATAGCTTTTTCACTCACTTTTTGAAGCCTAAGACATTATCCCCATGGGAAAAGTACATCAAATGTGCTAAATGAAGAGAGTAGTTCAAAAAAGCACCAAAATGCATCAAATAAAATCCCAAAATAGTGATTGCGGTCTCCCCGTAAAGAAGAGACATCGTAAATCATTATCAATAGGGTTGAAGTGCTTAACTGTTTTGTTAACCAATCTCATGACAAATATCAGTAATATAAAACAAATATTAATTGCTTTTATTTTGAGCATTAGTAAAATAATTTCCCCTTGGTAATTAATTTCAAAACCTTGACTATACCCTCAGTTTTGCTTTGGGCACAATGCTGTACAAAGCAACCATTTCACTCGCATTTGAGAGTATTTTTTTCGTGATTTCGTGAACAAAAATTGAATGCTACGAGCAATTGGCAATCACACTTTTCAGCTTACACTCGCCAGCCTTTTTGAGCCAAAGTGTCTGTAGAATGAAATTAACACGGCTGGTGGCCTTACAATTTACCGACCAAATGTAAGTTAACAAACTTTCTTTAACCCAAATACCAAGCAATGACAAAAGAGTGCAGCAAGAAGTTTAGGAGAAGGGAAATGAACAGATTGATAAAAATGAACCAGGACCTAGTAATAGTGGTGACTGAAGTAAGCTTGGAAATATTAAATCTGAACTCCAGTACTTATCATAAGTTATGTTCTTTATTAACACTGCTATTGTTAAAAGTTTTTGGCTCCCAAATGTTTTTATCATTCGAGCCATTTTATGGCCCTTAAAATTTTAAAGTGAGGAGCCACTTGCTAGTTAATCAAAATGTTCACCGTACAATGTTGTTTGGGCATAGCTGGGACCATAAAACCTGGGCATAGTCATGGTTTGAAATCACTTCTGGGACATAATTGTCACCATGCCCCTAATAAGCAGCTAACATTTGTGATTTGCAAACATACCTTTGTAGAGTAATCCATCTCTAGCATATCATATTTGCCGGCAACCTTCTCAAAATCATTTCTCTCATCCCAAGCGTTTCTAGTCTTGTCATAAAACTTCTTCTCAAAGGTTTTCTTGGCTTCATTGAGATCAGGTCCACATGGCACAAGGGTGTTTTGTCCCTTCATACCAACTGAAATCAAACAAAACAACTTAATATAGTATATTGTTGAATGATAAACCTAGACTTGTATTATCTGTTCCCGGTTTCTTATTTAATTAAACCTGTGTGGATCGGTGGTAGAATCTTCACCCAATAAATCTTAACAACTTTTTCATACAAATAACCATAAGTTCACTAACCATTATGTATTTCTCTGTATAGATTGCAGATTTCCTACTCTATTTTTAAAGAACACATAAAAAAAAAAGCCATTTACAAGCTATAGGTGTGACTCAGTACGTTATGCTTACTTCGTAGATTTGAACCAAGATTAGGATTGATTAAGAAATCACTGCGTATTAATATTTTTGTACATAAATCGTTCATACGTTTGGTATTATTTGTAGCTAATTTTGTTGTTATCACACGGACAAACCTTGAAAATAAGTTTATGAACTATTTTACTTCCCCGTATGTTTATATTGGATTTTGTGCATTAATCGGCTGCTTGTTGCATACTTCAAGATTTAAAAAGTATATTAACAATCTGTACCTACCTCTCCCCCATCTAAACCAGACGTAATACCGTGACTTGCCCATTTCTTGCAGCAGTTGTATAATGTAATATTTATTGTTATTATTCTTCAAGTTGGTCTGCAAAACATATACATGTAAAAGTAAGTTCAATGACAAGACGTGATCATTAGGATAGGCCTGGAACTTTTCGGGTAATTTGCTACCCGGGTACCTGACTTTTTTTCTTTCGGTCGGTCGGGTACCCGAGTACCCGACCATATTGATAATTGGGCATTTACAATGTTAGAACGGGAAGTTTGACGGGTCTACGACCATACTATGTCTTAATTACATTTATCATAAACTTTTGAACACAGGGTTTTTTTTTTTTTTTTTTAAATTCTATGATTTTATTGTCCAGCTCGGGTAATCGGTCGGCAGATTTTGTACCCGGGAAATCTCTGCTTGGGGGGTTTAGTCCCAGGCCTAGTGATCATACCCTAGTATGAAACTTAAGTGAAACAAATATGGATATTAGGCAAAATGTTTGGCACAGCAGCAATTGCCCACACAGATTAGTGAAAGTAGAACATTTCTCAAGGCTTTTAATTTTTGCCAATTTCGCAAACCAAAAAATAAAAACTCTCAAAATATAATTCAATTTATTGTTCATAGTTTCTGCGAAAATACTTTACCAGTAACAAGCAAAGTAATCTTGTGTGTGTAAAGTTGTTGAAATTTGTAAGTTTGATCATTTAGTCAGCTAATTCACGATCAATGTAGAGGGTAAATATTAGTGCATGGAGACCATTTTTTCATGTCGACATAAATTCATTACAATGTCGACACGCATGTTGACATAATCCATGAAGCAATAATGCCGTCTGTAAATGCGCAATATTTGAGGACCTTGCTGATCATTTCTGAGCATCCCTATATCTGGCCTAGGTACCTCCATGAATTACCTGATTCAACATGGCATCAAAGATATCTGACCCTTCCTTGTACACGTGTGCTTTGCCAATCATCTCTGTGCATTCTGAGTCCACTGGGGCTGAATTGCCGGTCAACCTCACTGTTTTCACAGCTGTAAAAAAACATTAAAATTAATTAATTAATCAATTAATCAATCAATTCAAATAGTATTAAAGTTCTCAAAACAAATCCAAAATTTGGTACTCAACAGATATATTTCGACATCCTATCAGGAGTCTTGGTCACTCCACACTCAATTAATTAATTAATTAATTGGAATGCATTCCAACATTTTTATATGATGGTCCAATACTTGAATAATGATCAAAACTTTCTTGAAAAACAAATATTCTAAGCACTCCTCTATTTTATGTGTCTAACAAAATAAGGCCTGGAAATGAACATTTGTATTTCAAAGGCAACTTCATTTTCATGTGCTATCTATATACAATTTCTTGTAATAAAATATGAACATTTGGAACATACAAGTAGAACTCAGGTTTACGCGATGTGTAAAATATGTCCCCGCCGAATGTGGGCAAAGTGTACCCCATTTGAACTTACAAATTCTCATAAATAGCTGTAGGAATTTCAGCTTCTCTCCTCCCTAATCATCTGAACCTGGAGGGGACTCAACATCCCCAGTGACAATCAATCAACTCCTGATAACACCATGTGATGAGGCTAAGGGAACTGTGCCATCTCTAGACACTCAGCACTGGCCAAAAGTTGATGATTACCAAGCAGAGGCGGGTGTGCAAGCACAGGAGAGATGCATCTTTTTTTTTAGATAATACTATTTAAAAGGTTTTTAATTTGGAAACAAGGTTTTACCCCATTTGACCTTCTTTGACCTTCAATGACCCCTGATGACCTTGAAATTTTTTGGCATCAACAATCGACCCCACCCAAGTGCACCCACTAAGTTTCAGGAACGTGCGACCATCTGTCTCTGAGAATTGTAGGTTAAAATTTTCATCACGGACGGACACACAGACGGACAGACGGAGCCCATTTTACAGTCCCCTTTTTAAACTTGTTCGGCGGGGACAAAAATCCCTACGAACCTATCACACTATTTGTCAAATGTTATGCCAATCAAACACTCTTTAGGCTATTAAATCCAACTACATACCTTCGTTAGCGCTTTTTGGAGCCCTTGATTTGGTCGACTTTCCTTTCTGTGATGGTTCCTGTTTTATCTTTGGCTTTGCTCCATCACCTTGATTGGTAGCAGCACTCGATGTACTCGCTTGTGACCTCACATTTTGTTTTACTTTGGGGGCTGGGGCTGAGGAAGCTGGTGGTGCCTTGTGATCTAAGAATAGACCAGAAATATAACATTAAGTAGCATATAAACTCCTAGCTCTTGCTCAGAGCTGTCCACTACCGTCTGCAGAGAATCAAAAGTGTGCTGAAAAGACAGCTCTTGAATACACACATCTTGTTTGTTGAGATCCTGACGAAGCTTGGTGGCTCTCAAAATACTGCATACAGAGAATAATTAGAGAATAACTACTGAGAACCAGAGACTCTGACTGAGAACTAAATCCTGTTTCTCAATTCACAGCAGGGGCTACCTGGCTCACACTTATGCCAAGCACCCTGAAGCACTTTGTACAAACTCATTAGCAAAAGTTAAATTTGAAAATTTGTTCAAATTTTGTGGTGTATATATTTTCACTATAAAGATTGAACTCCAAATGTGACAAATTGAAGTATATAATTTATTTGATATTGGCCTACAGTCACAGTGACTTACTTATAGGTCAATAATTACACAAAGCAATCAGATATGATAACTTTATGAACAACACTTTCAGTAGTGAATTAGCATTGCTTGACTAAAATAAAAATGGCACTTTTGTAAGTTGATTACAGTGGCTTTGGGAGAAGACCTAAACTTGAAGCTTGGGGGTAAATGTGCTATTGGTGTGATTATAGAGACAAATCGGTTTAGATTGTGGTCAGATAAGTAATTCATTTGGGAGTGATCAAATCTCAATCCAGTCTACTAGTTCCCTTCCCCCAGCCGGCGCGCTACGCGCGCTGGCTGGGCTCATTGCTGGGTCCGTGGGAGGGGCGGTCTGTGGGAACGGTACTAGTTCTAATAAACTCCATGTCATAAGTCCCTACCCATGAGTTTTACGTGCTTGCAGGTGAATTAAATTAACGTTTTTCTGATAATATTTGGCACAACAACCAAGTCTCAGCGATTTGAAGTAGGAGTGTACCAAAATCGCCAACAAACTACACTGAATTGCAAAAAAACCTGATTTTAAGAAATTACCTCTGAATTTACTTCTTGCTACTTCCTGGACGACACACTGAGGGTACAACCACAGACATCCCGGGTACTCGCCGCTAGTAGTCGGATCAATAACGCTAGGATTCACTCCACAAAGCAGGCTATTCAACTTCAACATAACAGCACCTAATAGCTTTATTGACCCGTTGAATATCGTATAACAGTAACCCACTGGTTGTTCTCATTTGGTACTGCATGGTGATGACCCTCTCTTGAGTAATTGATCAATTTACAAAAATTAAATTCAGATGTAATTTTTTAAAATCGATCATTTTTTGCAAATCAGCATTGCATGATAATGAACTTGATACCTTCCGACTACAAATCGTTGAGACTTATTTTTTGTGCCAAGAATTATCAGAAAAACATTAATTTAATTCATCTGTAGGCATATAGAAATCATGGGTAGGAACTTATGACGCGAAGTTTATATTAGGTTTCTCCCTACACTTTCACAAATAATCATAATCTCAGGATTACATTAATTTTGGTGTCACACTTAGTCATTTTGCAGCTTAGTAGTTTGCAAATTGTTTTTACTTGAAAAATCTTATTTTTTTTTCAATTTTAACCTGAAAAATCTTATTGTTTTTTCACTTTGCTTGGTATTTTGGCTAGAAAATACTGCCCATATCAATAATTTGTGGCGTATGCACTGTTTATAGAACACGAGACTCGCAATCATGCAGTGAGTGCTTTTATAATTTCTAGATATGAGTATTGCAACAGCCTGTTTGATATTTTATTAACCATACAAGAGATTGCTCGTGCTTTACAATCCTCCATGGAAAAATCTAGTTCGAACGTCCCTACCATTGGAAATCATAGTTTTATTGTCAGTGCAGAACAAGCTGCAAACAAGCTTTCACCACGCAGGAGAGTTGTTCAGTCTGAGTGGAGGTGTTTTTAAAAAGAAAAATCTTAAGATTTATCCTATTTTAATTTTATTTCCTTTATAACAATAGAATCTTATTTAAGCCTTTGAATCCGACAATCCAGTAAAACCATATATACCTGATAAGGTTTAACAGCTTTTAGTACTCCACATGTCAGGAACTTGATGTGCCTGTATAGTGTATACCGTGGGTAGGTAGCTAAATTTTCAATGGTTTTGTTTACATTGGAAGACATCAATGATTTTTTGAATCCATGGTTGATGGGTCATTTTGCTTTAATTTCAAGAAAAGATGTCAATTATTCCTCATTTTTACTTTTTACTACGATCAATTTTCAACAAATGTGGTGTCCACCATAGACAACTACATAAATGTCAAATATGTTGGTCATCATAAATAACATTCTTGTCTGAATGCTGGTTATTGGAACAATTCAGGCTATTGTAAAATTAACAAATAAAGCAAGATACATCAAATTCAAAGCAAGTTTAATGATTTTTAACTTTTGGGTTGGCCCGGGTCAGCGGTACAGATACACATGGAATAGCCAGGGTTCAAAAGGGTCAATAGCATTCTAAATACTAGTGGTGCAAAGTACGTTGATGCAATAGTAACTACATCTATAGTGATAAAATATCTGAAATTGAATTGTTTAAGTTAATACACTCACCACTTTTAGCCCTGTGGACTTTGCGTATAACTGAAGTTGTGTCATTTGTCTGTTCCATTTTCTGAACATCCACTGTGTATGCACGTTGGGCTGCCACAACAGGCACCGTTGTATCCCCATTACTCAGGGCTCTTTCCAAATCAAGAGTCACATCGGGTGGGTAGTGATTCCAGCGGTTCTTTTCATCTTGCCACTGCCACACATAAACTAGATAGATATCAAAATTAGTGCTGTTATCTATAGGCTTTTTGAGTCAATTAATATATCGAAAGACAAACATCGGATATATCGATAAAATTATTGATACTGACTCGCACGGTTTGATACACAAAGTCTAAGCTGAATTATAGCGAAAGCTACATGATACATGAGTACAAAAACAAACCTTTGGTATGTTAAGAACATTGACAAATTTGCAATTTGAGCATCATGTACCTTTATGTTGTTGAAAGACAATAAAAATCAATACTTGAGAAATCCGCAATGGTTCCATCACTATGCGTGGCTGGTTTGGAACATGACATGTGTTGTTTCTCATCGTGATGCCGTTTTAAAGACGAATGGGAGAGGGCTATATAGTCTATTTTTTGCCTCGGTCTTTCTGCTGTTTAGTATCAATACTACCATTTTGTGTATCAAAATGTTGAAAGTTTTGTAAATATTGCGACAATCCATACTACCAACAATCGATAGCAGCAGAAAATAGTCTTCCTAATTATATTCAAGACAAAATTCATTATCCTTGGTAAGCTTTATATGATAAACAGAAAGAAATTCTAAGTTAACTCACAGCTTCCAGAATCTTCTACAACAGCTCTAATCCTCCTTTCCCATCCTGTCTTACAGTTCCTCTGTACCATCTTATCCAATTTGACTTCAATCTGGACCCCGCCAACAGACATCTTGATGCCAGCGTTGTTGTTGTTGCCGTCATTCTCATATGCATCGTTGATCTCTTGGTTGTGGTCATCTGCAAAGGCAGTCCATGCGGATCGGTCCCCTTCCCACTCCCAGCACAGAGTTGGAGATGAGGATTTTGATCGTTTTGATGGGGATTTTGAACCTGAAGAAAAAAATATAAATGAATAAATAAAAAAGATAAATAATTATGCCTTTATAGTCTAGCAACCCAATTAGGGCAAGTAAAATAAATGTGCTTCTCATCCAGATTTTTGAAAAAGGAGGAAGAGGAGCCTTCAAGAACTATTTAATCAGGCCTGTTTATATTTGTAACATGTAACGGTCCATTTCACTTCAGTGTGTTACGCCATTAATGGGTCAAATGTCCATTACGACATTTAGGGGTCAATTTTAGTATATTACGGCATCGCGACATTTACGGGTATGATTTTGAATATTTTACGACATTAAGCCCAGGAGCGAAGGGTTGGAATTTGCTGTAGGCCTACATGATTTCGACATTTACTAGGGTCTAGACTTACTAGTAAGTCGATAATATCGACTTACTGGGCTCCATTGAACAATGGTAATGGTTAATTTTGCCAATTTTTTGAAGTCTCATTTTGAACAACTCGCATTATGAAAAATGTGCTCTTGCACACCTTAGTGAGTTGCTTAAGCCATAGGCCATGGTAGTCAAGGACTTTACCAAAGATAAACTTGTGAAAATTCATGATCATTTTTATGTAAACAAATCACCAAAAATTAACAATTTATGCATGATCAAAGTACACATTTTGATTTTTCCAATCAACAAACACTTAAGTAGATACTCATTAATATTGTTAACAATAATACATGAGTGATCCAACAAAAAGGGAATGGCAAATAGCAAAAAAAGTCATGTGCTAATTTTAGCACATGAGAATGCATGCGTTGTCAGGGATGCAAGATCCAGAAGTCAAAGTTTCCTGAAATGTTTAAAAATCTCCTACAAAAGAACGCTTCAAGTCCTATTTGTTTACACAGGACAAAATTTCCTGAAAACAATATATTTTCAGTGAAATTTCCTGAAAACTTACATTCTTGGTTGTATAGGAGGATCTGTCAAACTGTAATGGCTGCCTTGGTCCTCTACTAGGGTCCGATTTTGAGGCGCTCAGATATGCGTATACTATCTCTCAAAGTTGTTTTTCCTTTCAAATCAAGTACGCCACTCATACGCGCGCGCCAACAGCGTGAGTGTAAACAAGCGAAATCAACAAATCACGATTATACGTGCGTAAATAACTGCATCAGTACGCATGAGGCTTTTGGTCACAAGTCAGAAACTGGTCCCCCCAATATAGTGGAGCTGTTTCATGGTTTCCTTTTTTTAAGTTTGTTTTATGTTTTTTGTAATACTTCCACTTAGTCTAAGACAGAAAATGAGGTATCAACTTCTTCCTTGTTCTTTCTTCTTGAAAATAAAAAAATCCCATGCTTTGGGGATTTTCAATAACAAAGTTATGGCATGAAGAGTAACAGTGGGTCAGGGGTGGAGCGGCGGTTGAGGAGCCAGCGGTTGAGGAGCCCATAGAGTTACACACAAAATTGTGGAAAAATGCACAAATTTGGAGCTTCATAACTTCATAACTAAGCATGCAAGCTAAGAGAGCTCAAATTTTATACAAACAAAGATTAACATATACTCCATTCATTTAAACAAGTAATTTGATGCATACATATAATCAAAAATAATTAAAATGATTAATTAAATATGTCAATTAACCGCAATTATTTTAGCGAAAGTGCTACATGAAATGTTAGCAATAGCCAATTTTTGAGTGCAAGTTTCAATATTCCATGCTAAAAAACATTATTATAAATTTAATTTTCTATTAATTAATTAATCTATTAATATTAATTAATTAATTAATTAATTACAGACTAATTAAGCTTAGGTTAATAACAAAAAATTTCTTTAAAGATCACGTCATGTTCAAAGTGTGCATTCCAGTACATACTGAATATGAGCAAGCTTTTTTTTAAGAAAACAGGATGTGTAAATAACTTAATATGTGTAAATAAGTTATGAAATCCATGTTAAGAGTTTTTATGACAATTAGACATTTCGTCGTCGTAAAAATTGATGTTTTCCTTCAAAATTGTGTGTGAGGGCGTTTTTAATGATTATGCGCAAAAGAAATTGCTTTTGCTAATTTTAATGTAACAGTTGCCAAGGCGGTATCAAGTTTGATCTGCTTACAAAATTTGAGCCTTCTATCTACTTTAGTTTGTCAGTTAGATTTGTTTAAATGTGTCAATAATAACCCTATGTAAAAGCATAGGGGTCAACGAACTTTTCCCTATACAAATGTATAGGAACATTAAAATAACTTTCAAATGGGTATACAATCAAACTAATTATAGTAAAAGGCTCAAATTTCTTGGGTAAATTAAACATGAGGGTATCTTAACATCTGCATACATTAATTAATTCAAAGTTGTACAAATTGCGCATAATTGCAATAGGCGCCCTCGCTTGGAATTTTGACCAAAAACGTCACTTTTCAGGAATACGAAATGACTAGGGTTTACAAAAACTTCATATGTGTGTTCCTTGGACTCCACTTGATAACTATTGACCCATTAACAAATCAAAAAGACCAAGAATTGTGAATTAAATAACAATTTTTGTAAAATAAACAAGAATTTCACTAAAATGACATACGGTCACAAGAGGGCGCGGCACACTTTTTTCTTCGACCCGATTAAATTTTTTTCGCCATTTCATGTTGAGATAGATCATTTGCTATGTATAAAAACTGTTGACAGATAAAAATTCTGAAAAAAGCAATTTTGACTTGCGTATAGGCATAGCCCACACCTATTATAAAGGTTTAAAGTTTTGATTTGCTGCATATTTGAATATGAAAGTACATTTTTAAATGGCCGTATTTGCTTAATAAAATATCGTTTTCAACTATTTGTAGTATATATGGTACATCATACAATTAGAATAATTTTAAAAATTTTGGCATCTTATACATAAAAAATGGCTATGCCCCACCCCCCACCAAGCCCCGCCCACTCATCCTACCAGAAGAAACAACACCCAATCACATGAATTTAACTTTTTGTATAATGATCTGAACTGGCAAGATCTAGTTTAGCTCTTTTATGAGAAATGCTGCTGAAAAGTATACACAATATGGAGGAATGGCAGCCTATATTTTTGAGTTGACCTTTCCTTCTCTCTAAGATACAAATCAGTGACATGGTACTTGCCCTTTGGCCTCAATTGGTATATTTTCTATCCATTTAAAAACTATATTTCCAACTTCAAAATTATATCTTCAAATAAAGAAAAAAACTGAATAAAATACAACTAATATCAAGATGATTAGGATAGGGGTGTGTGTGTGCATGTGTTGAGACTTTTTAAAGGGGTAAAAAAGAGCAAATTGTCGTGTTTCTAACATGGATAAAAACGATATATGATCAAACCAGGAAGTGAATCACTGCATGTGTGCATGTCGCGATGTTTGCAATCAACATGGAAAAATTCATAGTAACCGCGGTGACGGAACAACTGGATATAAGGGGACATTACCTCTGATATTTGCAGAGATTATGCCTATTTATTAAAAAAGCAAGGAAGGTAAATAAAGAAAAAAGAAAGATTTAACCTTTCTTCATATGAAGATGAGTTTTGCCATAAATTCAAGGGTTTTTTAGGTCTAAAAAGTACTACTATCGGTCGATGTTTTGTTTTGTTTTTATTTTTCCCGACCGGTGTTCTCTCAAAAGTTGCGATAATTTGCCGTTTTATCGCGAACATTTTGTCAAACGAGGTAAAATGCGTTATCTATTCACATTATTACGCCTCTTTTTTACTTTTGAACTTGTTTATTTCTGCAAAAATGTATGCATTTCCAATCCTTTTCTTCAATTTCTCACAGCTCATATACATTATGGTGATCGTACGGCTCGTTCCGGGGGCAATTTTACTTAAAATACTTGCGCCCTTTACTCTACTTTTCACCGTTTCCGGGGGCAATTAGACGTTACACGGGCGCAAATTTGCGCTTTTGCGCCAGTTAAAAAAAAGCTTGAACATGAGCCTATCAAATAGGTAATTAAAATAGTAAGTTGTGACACTACTTATTCCATAATTAAATTGTACTTTAATAGAAAACAAATCAATATGGAACAGTAATTAATGGCAAAAAAAATAAAATAAATAATAAAAAAACATTGGCAAGGAAAATGAGCACAAAAATATCTATACATTTACAATGTTGGTTGAACTTTTTAAAGATATGATAAACAAAAAGTTTAAAGCATTGTGAACAAGAAATGTTATTTCCCATTTAATTATTTCAGACATTAACTGCTTACTGCAGCATTAATACTTGAGAGTCAAATCTAGGTACAGAGTGTTTTGGACCACCCTGTATATTGTTTACATAGCCTAATTCATAAAAAAAAACATCTTAAGAAATATTTTCAATACATAATTTGTATTTTAGACTTTCTAAAAAAGTTTTTAATTAAAATAAAACACTTCTTAATGTTTCATATTAATATTTGCATTTTTTTCAACTTTTGAAGGTGCGCTTTTTGACCACCCTGTATTTCTTACTTTGCTGACAGCAGGCAACCCTTATTTATTTTTATTGATAGGTATAATTAATATGATTTAAAAGTCGTGTATGGTTTACCATCTCCATTTTTATTTTAGAAAAATAAGGGT
>JXSR01S000055.1:0-11020 GCA_000969725.1 Ophiothrix spiculata
TTATTGTGGAATGATAAAGACAAACATTGTGTTAAAAAATAAAGATTTTGCAGAATATAGATTTCAGTAAAGGCTTTTCAATTTAAACTTGAATTTTCCAATTTTTTGTACAGTCTTTATGTTTTTTTGCAGATCATTCCATATTTTTGGTAATTTCTATAATTTTAAAAATATTTGCTGATTTTTGTATTGATATCTATTATTGGTATGGTTTTCACTATGAGTTGTAAATATATTTTGGAAAGATTTGGGCAGTAAATCATGTTTGTATTTGAACATGAAAACGGCAGCTTCCTTGTGATACATATCGAACATATTTAATCCTCGTCAAACCAAGCCTTGTTTGTAACACGTCTAACCAGGGGGGGGGGTCGTTACAACCCCCCCCCCCTTAATTTTTAGAACGGAACCCCCTATGAACTTGGTTTTGCTATCACTAGATAGGTAGGTATAGTCATCCTCTATCTAACGATACCAAGATCACAAATATCGGTCACGGCGTTACGTAATTATGACGTCATAAAGGTCTGTCAGGTCGAAAATAATGGAATTTTGGCAAAAATGCCCACCAACAGCAATTTTTTTCTAAATAATAAATTTCATCGGGTTTTTTTGTTGTTGAAAAAAACGAAGGAAAATTATTATTCTAACACGTCTTGCAAGTTTCAGTCTCATAGCATGCGTATTTTTTCAAAATGGCGATTTAAAATTGTCAATAATGTCGCCGGATTACAACAACCCCCCTACACCCCAACTTTGACGGCCTACCCTAACCCCAGCTTGGTGGTACACACCCTAATATTTCCATCAAAATGACCGCAAAGGATGTAAGAGAGATTACCCAAAAGCCTTGGGTCGGTTGCTTTTGCGTTTTTATGCTGCAGGGGAAAACCTTAGGGGGTTGCAACAATCCCCATGGTTAGACCAGGGTTAAAGTGTTAAATCTTTCAAAGATGAGTTTGGTGTGGCTAAGGTAATCGCTATTTGATATTGTTCTATTGGCACGCTTTTGAATTCGGATATATTCTTTGTTTGAATTTCCCCAAATTAATAATCCATAGTTAAAGTTAAAGTACCAAAGTGCAATATAGTTTATACAAAGTATTGGAAAGTAGGAACGATTTGACCTTATTTAGAACCCCTATGTTTCTAGAACATACTTTACAAACATTTTCAATATGTCTTTTCCACGTCATATTCTCATCAATGATGATACTAAGAAATTTCGCATCTTGTACTCTGTTTAACTTACAGCCATCAAGATAAATCTCAAAACAATCATTATCGTTAATATTGTTTGTCTGTGTGCGTATTCCTAAAAACATCAAATTGGTCTTTTTGGCATTTAACATTATTTGCTTTAAACCAGTTAGATACTCCCTTTAGTTCATCATTTAATGTAGAAGAAAGTATAGATACGTTTTGAGAATAAAACACAGTGGTGTCATCAGCAAATAAAATAGTGCTCAGTAAATCTGATTATTGACATACATGTATATCATTCATATATAGAATAAACAATAAGGGACCTAAAAAAGAGGCGTGTGAAACCCCACAAGTGACATTATATAAAGTTGAAATTGATGAATTATACAAAACATATTGTTTTCTGTTACTGAGGTAGTTTTGGAACCATTTGTTGCACACACCCCTGAAACCATAATGATTTAATTTATACAGTAAAGTATTGTGATCAATAGTATCGAAGGCTTTCTATAAATCCATGAAAACACCAGCAGTTGTCATTCCTTCATCGATAGCCTTACCAATATCATTAATAAAGTATAATACAGCCATATAAGTAGAATGATTTGTACGAAATCCATATTTTATTTTATATAAAACGTTATTATTAGTTTAAAAAATCATATGAGCGGTTAAAAACAATTCGCTCAAGAATTTTTGACAAGCAGGGTAACACAAACATAGTTTCTATAGTTTCGCAATTATTCTGGATTGTCTTGTTTAAATATCGGAATAACTTTCGAAATTTGTGAGTTCGTCTGGTACAACCCCAGTAGTTAGCGAAGTATTGAAAATTAACATACATACAAGTGGGTAAGCAATCTCAATTGCTACCTGTTTAACCAAATTTGTTAATAACCTTTAACATGTTTAATATTAGGTGTAAATTGATGAAAGTTTAAAAACATGCATGAAGTGCACAAATAACTTTACGTTAAAAGAAAAAGAGGCCATTTGGTGTGTGATTTGCGTTAATCAGGTGTAATTACGAAGTATGATTATGGTATCGGCTACCATATTAGAGTCCCCTACACAAATGGAGAATAAATCAAGCATTCCAAAGGTCTGGCACGAGCTCTCCGGAATCTTGGGTATGCTATATTGCTTTTAACGTATCATTTCATTTCAAATATAAAGCATAGTGAATTTTTATATAATTTTGAGTTTTAAAAAAAAAATCACATATTTTGTTGGCCTGAAAAGGTAAAAGGTTGCCCACCACTAGCCTAATCTATGACAACATTCCTGTTTTCGAGCAACCGTATTTTCTGAACCACTTAAAACGCAAGTTACATCGTTTTTGATACATGAATCATTTTCCATTTAGTACCTTTATACGGTTATTTTGACAATACAATGTAATGCCGCAACTGCTATCAGTATGTGGAACAATTTGTCGCACTTCTCATTACCCTTATGGTCATTCTTTTTAATGTGGGCACCCATAAATGGTGGATTTGTTACATGGAGAGTGATTTATGCATCAATTTTTGTCATATCATTTTAACAATCAAATGAAATGTCATAATTTTGGTATGATTTTAAAGACGATTTATTTTACTTTCAAGAAATCAAGAATAGGACCCAAATGAAGTGATTAATTAAGCTTAATGACCCGTTAAAGCTACTTAGCCAGGGTGGATTTGGTGAGGTTGAGGTGGGTGAGGTTGAGGCATCATGAAAATTGTGCATGAATTGTTCTGTCGTATCTCCTTAAAAATCCATTGAAGTGTCACAAATCTTATATGATTTTAAAGGCTAGTTATTGTTTATCAAAACAAGTTGGAATTAACAGGAATAAAATTAACGCCATTAACAAGTATAAGTCAATAAGCTAATTTAGCCAGACATTAAAACAGGCATACATGTGGTTGGTGTGGATGAGATACGTACATTGTGCATCAAATGTTGTCACAACTTTTCAATAATCGTATGAAATGTCATAAATTTGGTATGATTTTGAAGATAATGTATTAGCCTATAAAATCAATTGAAAATATTAGCCAAATAAAGGTTTTAATTAACTCTAATCAACGATTACCAGGAAGGAGTTAGGTATGCATGAAGTGAATGAGATGAAACGCAAATGGGCCTCACCTCAAAAAGGATGACCTTATACAGACTGATTGATTACGTTACGCAAAATGGTTGGTATAAAGTGGCTGGTACTCAGGAACAATTAATGTATCCGTGATACAGGACTTTTGAGTGGTGTAGGGAGGAAACAGTTTAGCAAATGAGCCTGGTGTTTAGTCACTTATTTACTGCATTGGAAAAGTGCAGTCAACGTATACCGATTTTCATACCAGCTTCACATGAAAAAAACTTTTCATCCATATCTCCATTTTTTTTGTATTAACCCCCTTGTGATTGATTACAGGGGTTCTAAGTCCGAACTATCCGACAGGTCACTCAATGAAAAGAAAAATATCGCGACCAGGTTTTTAAATATTGATCGCCAGATCGAAAAATGAAATTGCTCATTAAAAGCTCATTTGCATAGGACCTAAGTGCACCGCAACTGCTATCAATACGTTGTCGCACTTCTCATTACCCATACAGACTGATTGATCACGTTTCGCGAAATGGTTTGTATAAAGTGGCTGATACTCACAAACAATTAATGTATCCCTGATACAGGACCTTTGAGTGGTGTAGGGAGGAAACAGTTTAGCAAATGAGTGGTGTTTAGTCACTTATTTACTGCATTGGAAAAGTGCAGCCAACGTATACTGATTTTCAAACCAGCTTCACATGACGAAAAACACGAAGGAATTTGTTTTACTAGCTTTTGAAACTTTCAAGCGTAATTGTTTTTTTCTTTCTACCGAAGAAAGTATATAATTTTTAAAGAAAAAGGAATAAAATCACAAAATATTTACGTCCCAATGTTCTTTATCCAGTTAAACACCACGTAAACTATTTACGTATTTTCATTCTTTGCTATATAACAGACTGTTATAAATTGTCAATAAAAAGAAATTTCAAAAGGAAATTTGCATTGTTCTTCAGGTAGAATATTGTGCAAAACAGAACCATTGTCTTTTATTATAAATGCTATTTCAAGTTTTCTGCACTTAACTGTATTCCGGTATTTAACCATAAATACCAGGGGTCGATTACACTATCATTTACGATTTACGATGCATCGTAGCTACGAAGTGTTTACCTCATAACAAATATCATAGATATCACAAAGACATGAAAACCCTTCGTAAGTGTTCACCGCATCGTAAGATATATGAATTATGCATTAGAAAAATCGAACCCTTTGTTAACGTTGCATGGGGTCAAGAGATGGTCGTAGCTAACGATGGGTTTTGGTCTATTGGTTAACGATGCATTTCAAAGTTAGTGAAATAGACCCCAGGGCACATATTAATAAACCTTAAGTTGGCTACTCAAAAGCGAGGAGCATATTTTCTCCTTATGAAGGAGGACGTGTAATAAAGATACACCAAACTGTATAGAACTTCATCCTATTAAGTTTCCAGCGCACAAAAATATCGAATTATATTAATAGTGCAATGAACCTGGCAAGTAAGAAGGAAGGGGTACAAACTGCAAAAAGTGTGTGTATGCTTTAATAAAGGTTTCCACAATTAATTTCTTTCAGTGCAAACACAGAGTATAATTCACTCTGTGTTTGCCATATGCTAATCTAAAGAAAACCCAGAGGCGATTTCTATATTTCTAAAACCATTGATATTTACATAAGTAAATCGGTTGTAGAAATTAATAATAATATGTTCAATTGGTTATTTAAATTAAATATTCAAATATTTGATGAAGTCTAACGGCTTGATTCATGCTTGTTTTACCTTCTATGATATTTTGAAATTCTAATAATGTGTTGCGATATAAAAAATCTTTTAAAAATCAAACATATACGCTTTGATTTCCTTTTCTGATAATGAGCAATTTCTATTTCTTTGTATTAAATCTCTGCATTGCATTTTTTTTTTCGTGAGAAAAGGATTTTAATTCTTTATATTTGCCTAAATTCATTCTCTCTCCTGAAAATTTCGTTATTGAAATTCTATCAAAAATTGATTGGTTTATTTATGAATGGAATTGAAGCGAATGAAACAAGCCACACTTATAAACCTTTAATAACTTAGAGGGACAACTAATAATTGTGATCGTCTATCCAAAACCAGCCGTAACTGCAGCATTTGGTTATTTTCACTTTTTTAAATATTTGCAAAGACCATGCTATAAGGATTACAATGACAGAACTTCACACAATTTCCGGAAGTCATATTATGGTCCGTCAAAGGTTGTCAGGAAGCAAATGTGTAACTGAGATAAACACGTTCAAAGATTAATAGGATCAGTAAGTCCTACATTTTCTGTTGATTGTCCTCAAAATTAACAGATAAATTTCATATTTCCGATTATTGTTTTTTTAACCGGGACTTTGCTGGTGTTTTTATATAAAAATAAAATAAAAAAAAAACAAAAAAAACCCCGTGTCACATATTTTCACTTGTAGCCCAAAATGACGTTTGCTACATTTACTTTCTCCTTTGGAATGGACGTCCTATTTACTCAAATCAGTTTAACTGATAACCAATAATGATATATTTTATCATCTTGAGCTTTAAGTTATAGAGTAATTGAACCATTAAACCCGCCCTATTCACTCACTTAAGACCCCAAGAGACTTTTAAGTTGATTTTATATTGACTTTATCATCTGTTGCAAATATGTTATTCCCAAAGAAATACATTAGCTGTAGGTAAGTTAAAATGGTAAAAGAATGCATAAAGTCCCCATTCTCGCCAGTGCACCAGATCCAATCATTCCCGTTCTCTCCACATACCTTTTAGCCGCCTCACTCTTTGTCAGAGAAATTTTCACCATCACGGGCCTAAACTGTGGAATGGTTTGTCCAAAGTATTCTAGCCAGAATACTTTGGTTTGTCGGAGGAGATTATCAACAGCCCAACCATACATAGGTTTAAGTCTGCTGTTAATCCAACCATGTGACTTGTTTTGTTCTTCTCCATTGTGGTTCTATTTTTTTTGTTTTTCCTTTGGTGTGCTGTTTTATGGTTTATCTCATTGTGGTGTTTAAGGCTCCCCTTTAATTAAATGTTTTTGCACTATTGGGTGTTTGCCTGGGTTCGACCGAATGTTATAAATACGTAAATAAAAATGTAAGATATTGGAATTTCTTGCGACTTCAATACAATAAAATTACAAATGAAGAACATGAGGATATTACTTTGCATATTCATTAACAAACAATATACAGTACAAAAACTGATATTAACTAAAACTAGAAGTCAAACTTTTCAGGATAGGAGAACGGACTGATTAGCCCAACTACAGAAGTAATCTATTTTAAAGCACTATTTTTGATTCCTTTAATGACTTAATTATATTCAAGAGTGAAAAACAAGTTGTCTGATGTACGGTCAAAACTCACTTGCCAACTGGTACAAGTGGTTTTGCATAATTGGATGTGAGATTACCAGAAGAGTGAAAAATAAATAATTCATGCTAGCAATGAACTAGAAAACTTGGCTTAGATTGTATTGAAATTTGAAATACATTTGAAATTTCTATGACAAATCTTGTGAGGTTTATCATATTTTTGTTGTAATTTAAATTTATATCGTATTATTTTGTAGACTTGGTGAACAGTTATCTCGCACAGCTTTACTTTGAATACCTATGTAAAAAATGAATAATAAGGTGAGAGAGGTATGTTGCGGTCAATTTGGACAAAGTTTGAAATCACCTAGACGGGTTATACTAGAAAAACTATATTGCTCTTAAACTTAAAAACTTACACAATAATATTTCTGTGTCTAGTTTTTCAGCAATAAATTCCGCGATCCCGCGGGATGAGAAAGTATAGTGCGAGCAATAATATTAATCCACAAAGATTCCTCTGATCTCTTTTAGATACAGAAATAGATTCTGTTCTTACGAGTGTATATCACCTTTGAAGAATTCGCCTTGCAGACTCCAGATCGCACAGTCATCCAAGCTTATACTGGCTGTATCAAAATTCTTTGTACCCAAGTGTATTTAATTTGAAAAAAAAAAATAATATCAGCAATATAAGGTGTTTAAAATTTATCAAAGTTCTTGATGTTTGTGAGTAGTAGATTATCTTAGCTTTATTATCTAAAAGTTTAAAAGCAAATTAACCACTGTTCAAGGAGGTATGGTCATTTAATGGATGATCGATGTAATTACACACACACTAACCTTTGTCCTACCGACGCTATTTTTTGTCACATGGTGTCTTAAAAGGGTATTTAATGCTACCTTATAACTTCGATATTGACAACCATAAAGTTGTTTTATTCAGTACTATAGTATATTAAGGGTCTCTACTATCCGTTCATAGCAAAACAATCACAATCGATCCTTACGTATTAATGACGTCATAAAGTCCCAGGCATAAAGTACGACTAAATTGAAAATTGCGATTTTCGAGAAAAAGATGTGGAAAATCAAAATGTTGCTTTAAAATTTCTAAGTATCAGAATTTAATGGATGCCTTTTTTATAAAAACTTTAAATAACACTTTAAACATGTCTTGTAAGATTGAGCACCAGAGCATTTTGCTATTATTAAAAATGGCAAATTACAAATATGCGTAGTGATACCCATAAAACCAAACCTCACACCTGAACTTTGACGGCTTACCCTTCCCCTATCTATGAGAGTACGCCTGATCCAAAGTTTGTAATCAGAATGACCGCAATTGATTAATTTATATATAGTTGCTAAAATGCCCAGGATTAGTTGTTGTTGCGTTTTTATTCAGCATATTAAAAACAATCCATAAGTATAAAGAGTGTTTAATCAATACTCTACTCAAACACATGCGTTTCGATGAAAACACTATTTTTCTTTAAGAGCATGTAATTTTAAGAGATTGCAACATGCTATTGACGTGAAATAAGATTCTTAGACAAACTACACAAACATTGAATATATAAATATTGTTAATAAAATTTATTCCCCTCGTTATGAAAAAAATCCTTCTTCTGGATACAAAGAATTTTGATACACCTTGTATAATCCACGGTATAATCAAACATCCCCAATTGAATCAACTGCAAATATTGGTTCCGTCTAGAAACTCTTTACGTCTTACCTGATTTTACAATATCTTTAAAAATCTTCATTAAATTTAGTCCAGTAAAATTAAATGAAATTTGCTTGAAAGGTCAAAATTATTAGAACAGAAATAATATGCAAAAAAGTTTACCAAAATCAACCCTTGGGAAGTATGGGAAAAATGAGAAAAACAAAATGGCGGCCAAAATAGCATATATTTGCTATAATCTGCTTACAGCAACCCTTTTAAACAACTTAATATGCAAAATTATCATTGTGTAATGGTGTCGCTAACAATAGCAAATACATATTTAGAGATTGAATTACGTCAAATGCATATTTTAGATTCAAAATGGCCGCTAAATAGCATATATTCATGACATCGACAAAAACAAGCATATTTTAATTGATAAAGTTTACAAATTAAGAGAAAGAAACATGTGGATTATAATTTTGACCTTAAATTATGCCATTTATTAATTCTAAATTCAAAATGGAACCCATTAAAGGTCCAAAATGGCCGCTGAAATATATCTTTATAGCTCAAAATGGACAAAAATACCATTAAACAGTATTGAAAACCTTAAAGGTATTTCAAATATTCGATGTAAGATGGGTATGAGGGTAGGAAAGACCCATTCTTCCCTATGTTTTATTTCAAACATGTTTCAGAATTCAAATGTCGTTCGTAATAAGTTCCAAAAATGGCTACCTAAAATCATTCTGTCACTCAAGTATGGCTGGAAGGGCATTGAACAGTATTGAAAACCTCCTTTTTCAGATAATCGATAGAAATGATGTCTAGGTACCAACAGCCTCATTTCGCCCTCAAGTGTTTATAAATCTAAAAAGCACACCATAAAAAGTCCAAAATTGCCATCAAAATTCATTTTTGTATGTCAATAGAGATTGAAGAATGCATTAAAACATAATTAAATTTACCTTTTTCAAAACAATCAATGGAAAATAGCTTCGAGGGTACCTACAGACGATTCTCTTAAATCACCCATTATTGTGTTAAGGGGGCATTAAACAGCATTAAAAGAAAATATTTTTCTCAAAACAAATGATAGAAAATGGTTATAAGATACCAACAGATCCAAATGTCTTAATATTATGTTGCTAACATGATTCAAATCCAATATGGTACCCATAAAATGTCCAAAATTGCCGCCAGAATATAGTTTGGAGGCACAAAATGTGTAAGAGTGGCAAATTTAAGCCTTTGTTGTTTCAAAAAAATGAATGGAAAGTGGTTTTGAAGGTTCTGGCAGATAAACTCCTCCATAAATTCTGCTGCTAACATGTTTCAAATCCAAAGTAACGCTCATACCAAGGTCCACAAAGACCGACGAAGTAAATTTTGCCGTTGGAAATTGATAATAGAGAGGCATTAAAACAGCATTGAAAAACAAATTTTTCAAAATGATCGATTAGAAACAGCTTTACCTGGTACCAGGTTACTAACAGATCAACAACTCCTTAGATTTTGTTGCTATATGTTCCCAATTTAAAATGGCGCCCTTGAAAATTTCGAAACGACCGGCAACTTTGATATAAAGCCATAAATACAGCAATGAAAAACTCGGTTTTACTTCAGAATATCGATGAAAGATGGCTTTGAAAGAACAAACAGACCAATTCTACTTAAACTCAATTAATAACATGTCTTAAAATCAGGATAGGGCCTATGATACACGATTAGTTCATATATTTATCTTTTAATAAATACAATTAAAGACTGGATGATTGGCTGCAATTTTGAATCATGACAAAGTAAGATACAAATCAGTAAAATACAGTGAGATTCTATTTAAGATGCATCAAGAAGACACGCTGTACATTTTGCAGTAGATGATATTGACAAATTACATACTGTAACAAAAGTTGCTTTTTGCATCCATTTTGGCGGCCATTTTGTAAAATATACCGGAAATCTAGAATGTAAGTATAATTATACAATCACAGCTATAATATTTACTAAAATATTGCAAATTTGCATATGTGTTTTTTTACAAATACATCGTTTCCAGAATGGTTTAGCATATTTTAGGTGCATTTGGCGGCCATTTTGAAAAATTGATTTTTCCAATATTTCCCAAGGGTTGATTTTGGTAAACTTGTTCGTATATTAATTCTTACACCTTCAGAAATTGCATAGTGGAATTTTCATTTCTGTTCTCATTATTTTGACCATTCAGTGCAATTTTACTGGACTAATTGGCCAATGCCAGAATAGCTATCTATGACAAGAAATCTTCTCCAATCACAACAGCATCTGTTGTCAACTAACTCCACTCACTTTCTGATGTCTTCTCAAAAAGTCTTGAATTAATTTGTGGGATTTCCCATCATGAGATTTTCCAATTTACTTATTAATCGTCATGATTTAAGCCGGTTAATAATAATACAGGGCATTTATTAAGCGCCTAATCAAAATGGTCAAGGCGCTGAACAAAGAAAAATTTAAAAATTAAAAATTAACTACATACACATAAATAAAATAATAATAAGTAGGCATTAAAAGACGCACTTAAACCGCAAAGACACAATGCGTCGTACAAAATTTAAAAAGATGATGAAGTTTTTTTTTTTTTTTTTTTAAAGAATTAAAGAAATATTGCATACACCATTCAATTTAAAAATTCAGGTCAGGGCATATACACACGAATTTCCATACACACATATA
>JXSR01S000055.1:41392-59332 GCA_000969725.1 Ophiothrix spiculata
TTGCGCTACAGGTGAAAATACATGTCAAGGTCATAATTTGCCGAAATTGACTTTTTGACAGTTTTAACAATCCTTGTGCTTACTTCAAAACACCAGCAAGATTTAATTTCAAGAAAATATCGGAAATATGAAAAACACCTGTATATTTTGAGGTCAATCAACAGAACATATACCGCTTACTGATCTTTGAATGCGTTTATCTCAGTGATACATTTTACTCCTTGACAACCTTTGACGGACCATAACTTGAAACCTGGAAATCGAGTGAAGTTCATCGAGATGTCATTTTTAACATGATCTTTGCAAATATTCCAAACAGTGAAAATGACAAGAGGTTGCATTTACGGCTGGATTGGGGTGGTTAGTTACATATATTATTATTTTGGTTATGCAATAGGCACGATTAGCACATTAATATCATGGTCTATAAATGTCTTACCTACAGTTTTTATACCACATTACAATGTCTTCAATAGTTATGGTCATGGTTTGGTCTACCAACAATGCTCCCAACTCCCAACCTTTAAAAAACTGAATGTGCCCGTAGAGGCTTGTTTTTCATCTTACAAAACTGCCCATTAACCCCAAGAACCCGTTGCTAGCAACTGTTTTTGAAAACTGTATTTCTGATTTTATTGATATGCTTGTAAATGTTATTAACTGTGTGCAATATCTGTATATCTTGATCCAATCGTTTTTTCTGCAACTTGTAATGTCTTTAATTTGTGCAATTACTTTTGAAATGGTTTTGTATTTCTACGTACTGTTTATATTTTGATATATTTAGTGTGATCCCTGGATCAAACAGAAAAACGCTGTTTGAATAGATTTTAACCAAAGAAAAAGAAAAAAAAGTTGTAATAAACAAATATATTATGCAAATGATAAATACCTTAAGTAAAATGAGTTACTACTATAATAACACGATTTTTCAACAAACCCCTTTGATTAATTTCGATTCAAGGACAGAATAATGTAAGATTTGTAATATAGGAAAAATCTTTTTAATATTCATTGAAAATGTTACATTTTGAATATTTCAGAATGCTTTGTTGTTACAAATGTTAACCCCGACGTGTTTATTAGTACCTTAGGAAATATGGCATTCATCAAAATCGTCAAATTATTGTCAATATAATTTCCGGTGACAGTAATTGCTTTTACAAAATGGGTTATAGTCTTTATTTTTCTGCTTAGACTAAAGCGGTAAACAACATAAGCAGCATGACGTAGTTTAATATTTTACTTTAATGCTGTCATCTTTATTCGTTTCTTTTTTCAGTTGCCAAACCTTTTATAATACCGCGAAACGAGCCCTTCATAGCCGCAATTAAGAGAGTTGTAACATTTCAACCCTGGCGTCTACACGTAGGAGCTTTTCTCAGTTTTACTACATCTCTTCAAGTAAGTCTTGTACAAATCTATATGACTGGGAAAATCGTTTTATTCAAGATGTGTTTTGAATGAATCGTGCTTTTCTTCATTTAAATTATATTGCATTATTATTTTTGAAGCTCAGTATTCTTTACATTCTTTTCCGGGAAAATAAGGTTAAACTACATGTATATACCTATCACGTGAAACCTATCTAACTTCTTCAATAGCAATTTTATATACCAAATATTTTAGGAAACCTTCATTTGCTCCCAGAGACCATTTAAAAGGTTCCATTCAAATACTAAGATACAAATCTATTCACACCTAAAGCATTTCGATCCATACACATGTACACAGGCTTTGATTGGTACGTATTTCAGAAGAAATGTATATTCGGTATACATTATGCACATTTCTACTTATTTTAAATAATTTCTAAAACCAATTCAAACATAGAACGAATATATACTTTTATCCCATGACTGTATTACCAAGAATATTGTAATAATTACACTTGAGTCAAAGCTTTTCATGATCTCGCTGAATAATCGGTAATGGTGGTTTTGAGAAGTCCCACCAATGCAAATGAGGATTATGACGTTTATTCTGTTGTTGTGTACTCTGTTAGATGTGCGGCAGAGCATGCCATCGTATTCACTTGGTTAATTTGCATGAATGGAACTTCTCAATACAACCACTACCGAATAATCAATTGGTGAGCAAAGCATTATTACTTTTGCCTTCACAAAGAGATAATATACCCATACTATGATTGTTATTTCAGATAATACAGGGGAATTTCGCTTTGTTTAATAAATATACTGTTGGCCTTTACATTTATCAGAACGCCATTATTCTTGTCTTAGTAAGTAAACCATCCCTTTCTCTATTTCTTAACTCTTTAAGCATGTTGAGTATTACGTTTGCCCTGCTCTTTTGCGAGATTTTATCTGCTCCCAATAATTTGTGAACTTGTGTCTTTATACATATGCATCATCCAAACGTTCATCATATTAATTAAAAGATGCACAAAATCTTGATTTTTCTGAGATAAATTGTAATCAAATCAAAACCAACTGATACAAAATACCTGTTTGTTGTTTATAATAAACAATTCTTTCCTGTTGCGCATGCCGTTTGCGTATGTGTGTAAAACGTCTTTGTTTCTTGTTGGCCGTAGTGACATCAAAAATAACCCTATCTAATTTCTTAAATAAAATTGTTTTGTTATTTGTCTCACAGCTGTCTGCATTTGCCTTCGTACCTCTGTGGAGTAGATTTAAACTTAAGTACGGAAAGAAGACAACACTTGCAGTGGGAATGCTTGTAAGTGTAATACCAGGTGTCCCAAAAAATGGTTACATGTAGAAAAATGATCGTTTGCAAAAAGTATAACAGTTGGTTAATTCAAACTTATCATGATTTATGATACATACCTCCGCTAGATGTTTGCAAAATTTTAATATCACAGCATGATTATTTTTTGAGTTCTCAATAAAGATGGATACCTATGTCTGATACTATGTCTGATACGTATTTTTTCCAAAATTCAACAAAATCGGAAGCATGTTCGTTTGATGTAATTTATACCCTCGTTAACCTCGCTTCAACCCATGTAAACTTGAAATTCACAGTCCAAAACTTAGGTTGTGTTATACCATAGCATAGGGTAGGGTTTTTCCTTCCCATTGATAACAAAATCATGAAAATACGACAAGCTGTTACGTATAATTATGACGTCATAAGTTACTACACGTCTTAAAATTATGTCGAAATCTCATTTTAGGCATAATGGCCACCGATTCAAAACGTTGCTATTCCTGTTATTTCTAATTGTCGATCAGACTTTTGCTACTAAATAAAAGAAATTATAATTTAATCATGTCCTGTAAGTTTAAGATTATTTTTTCAAAATTTAAAAAAGTTTGCAGTTTAAACAGTTAAAGAATTAATGTTGTCCATGAACTTGTGATTGTTCTTTATGCGTATTCATCAACTTTCACGCCACAACTTGATTGACAGGTTCAATACAAACAACTCATTCTGGAATGTATTGAGTGCCGGTATCCCTAATTTGCATAAAAGATATACTGAAAGAGAGTTCAATCACTATTTATTCAAAATTGTATCAAATTTGGTTTAATATAAAGTCTGATCATGGTCATTTAAAAAAAAAATGCACATTGAAATATTACAAAACGCGTATTCTTATTATTTTGTTGAATTTTGAACAAATGCGTTTCTGACATAGGTGTCTGCCTTTGTTGATAAGTCAAAAACTAATAACGCTTTGATATTAAAATTTTACGAGTATCTAGAAAAGGGTTGTGACGTACTTTGTGCAAAGTTTCGTTTCTGTAATTACTATAGTTTTAGCACACGTTCATTTTTCTACATGTAACCATTTTTTGGGACACCTGGTATTTTAATGTTGTTTTGCACTTTTTAAAAAGTTCTTTTTCACTATTGCTATGCTGGCATAGTCCGATCTTAGGACCTTGATTTTTCCCATGTTACTATCCACAATATCCACATCACATACGGTACCACTTTACTAGAAAGCCCGAGTTCTACATAGCAGACTGATCGCCCCTCCCGAAAAAATAGTTTTTTCGGGGTAGGTAGTGAAGTGGCTTTCTAGATCACTGGACTTCGTAAAGTATCTGTGGGTGGTTATATCCCTCATGTTGGTTTGTGTCACCTGAAAAAACAAGGGTTATATTAATCGAACTATGCAGGAAAAGTGCCCGTTTATCTAAACAAAAAAAAAAGAAGGTATTTTTGGAATATCAATTCGGAAACAAAATGTATTTGTTTTCTTCTCCTCCCTCTTTCTTTGAAAAAGCAAACATTACCTGTGGTTAAATTCTATTTGCATGTATGGACGTATGGAACAAAGGAAAGAAAAATCCTCGGCCTTAAAAAAACGAAAAAAATAATATTTGTCATGAAAATTTACAGAGCAAAATATAACGTATTAATCATTCACTCTTTATGACAGTCTACCAAAGGAGGGGGAGTCGAGGGAGTTGTTACACCCCCTAAAGTTTCGAACTTAACCATCTATTAACCTGATTTAACTATCAGCGGCTAAGTACGGTACTCTCCTAATTTTAACTCAAAAGATCATTGTAATCGGTCAAGTCGTAATTATAAAATCTTTGCAATTTTCAGCAAATACCTAAGTTCCAACTATAAAAACTCTAAATACCGGGTGTTCATCAGGTTTTTGAAAAGAAAAAAGGAAAATGATAGTTTAAAATGTCTTGTAAGCATTTTTGGTAAGTGCGAGTCTTTAGCTTGCAAACTGTCTAATCAAACAATTCCGGGGTCTCAAGGACGTTCTATCCTACCCACCTCATTTCAAACATAAATTAAGTATGATATCTTGTATATTAATATGTTTGTATCTCCTCTTTGTCTGCAGCCAATGTTTCCTCTTATTATTTCGTTTGGGCTTATAACTGAAAATCAGGTGTGGTTACAGTATTTAAATTGTATTGTAATGGGGAGCTGTCTCGCTGTGGTACAACTTGCACCATGGTACGTATTTAAATCCCTCATTTTACTATAAAAATGCATCCAATAATGTAAACATGATCTTCAATCCCATTTATCTCTGATAATATGTTGTTTTCTCTTTAATATATTCTATCTAGGGAACTATGGAGTTTTAGTTTACTAGATATCATAACCCATGATTTTTAGTATTATGTATATGTTTTTTTCTCTCCTGTCGGATAAAATACCGGTGATAATCACTTTCATGATATCCTCTTAAAGACATTGAGATCCTCAAAACGAGTAAAACAGCAATGTCATATTCCATAAATACCAACATCAAATTTGATTATTTAAATATCAGACACATTATGTTGGAAAAATTGCATTGAAACAGACTAAATCGATATATTGTAGATACAGTTTGTTATCATTTGTGACCGTTTGTCATTTTCACGTTTTTAAATTTTTGCAAAGACCATGCTTTAAGAATTAAAATGAACTTAATGAACTTAAAGATATTTATAGACCATGATATTAATCTGCTAATTATTCTTGCATAACCACAATAATAATTTAAATGTGACTGCCAATCCCAAAACAGCCGTAAATGCAACCTCTTGTAATGTTTTAAAACTTTTTTAAATATTTGCAAAGATCACGTTATAAGGATTAAAATGATATCTCATACCAGAAGTCAAGATGCATAGTAGCTCTGAGGAGCTTGATTTTAATTTCAAAATATGTTTGGTTTGAGAAATACCAGGTTTAGGCCCCAAAATACTAGGTCTACATTAAATGAGATTTTAGTACATTTTAAAATGATAACAGTTGGTCTTCAGACAATTCTGTATAAAGCAGCTGTTCTATACAGAGTTCTATCCTCCCCCGAATTCTACCCTCCCCGAGTAAAAAATCAAATGAGAATTTGATACAAAATAGTAGGGTCAGTATTTAGAAGAGCCAGATAGTAATGGTATAGAAAGGTATATAAATTCAGTCTATTTTCAGCTCTGAACCAGAGCTAGATGCATAGCTGAGATAAACGCATTCAACGATCAGTAAGCCCTATATTTTCCGTTAATTGTCTTGAAAATATGCAGATTTACTTCACATTTCCTATCATATTCTTGAAATGAAACTTTGCTGGTATTTTGTAGTAAGCACAAGGATTGTAAATCTGTCAAAAATCAATTTCGGCAATATACGACCTTGATATGTTTTTTCACCTGTAGCGCAAAATGATGTTTCTGGCGTGACAGCCACATTTTAACTTGATTTTATTTGTTTTGCTGTTACAGGTCAATGGTACCAGATGTAATTGATGCATTTTTGTTGCAGACCAATTGTAGTTATGAGACTATATTCTTCGCATTTTACACCATGTTTGTTAAATTTGCAGCAGGAATGTGCTTAAGTTTTTCTATTCTCATGCTTGGGTAGGTGTCAAGATTTTGTGATTTCAACTTCAAAGGTCATCTGTGTTGGTTTAAATTAGAATGGATATTAAAATGTTTTAAATTAATGCCAAACACATTAGTCTTGACATCCAAAGACGTAATTCGCTCTAGCTTTTTCTCTCAAATGGAGGGGAAAATATTGCTTATAATGCTTGAATATTGATTAAATCGATATTTAGCATTAGTTTAATAGATGTTTACGTCGATTTAACCAATATCCAAGTGTTGTAGGTGTCATTGAGAATACGACAGAGCGAATTTCGCGAGCGAATGTCTATCAGGTGAGCGAATGTCTTTGGACGTCAAGCCTCAAATAGACACCTTTGGATGCTACATGGTCACGTAAAAGTCCACGTATGATGTGATGTAGCAACGTACGTTGGACCAATCATAGACGGTAGATAACGCTGTACGTGAACGTATTAGGTGAAAGGTTAATACAATTAAAGGTGTCTATCATGTTAATATTATATCTATAATAATTTTTGCAATATTCTCTCCTCTTGTATAAACCATTAATAATTTGTGTAGCTCTTGTTTTCTCTGCAGCAAAGTTATTAGAAATGTAACACATTAGCAAATTTCTTAGATATTTGTATTATAATATCGATGCTATTTATTCCGTTTCAGTGGCGTGGCTGGATATGTAAACCGTGCGTGTGAGCAGCCTGAAAGTGTGGTTCTAATGCTGCGTTTGTTAGTAACAGTTGTACCAAGCATTTGTTTACTCTTAGGTTATATATTTCTATGGCACTATCCCATTAACGAAGAAGTCATGAAAAAGAATCAAACAATTATGGAAATCTGGAGGTATGAAAATCTAGAAATGAAATTATCATTCATGAACTATATATTTTGCCTGAATTGAATAGTCCGTGCCAGCCGCCTAATACGTTGCCTATTTAGGCAATATTAAGTCTTTTTTATAGGCAACCTCAAATCTAAAATAAGCCCACAATGCAACATTGTGATTCAAGTGATTTTGTCTTTGTTAGTCAGTTTTGGACATATAATTTTAAAAAATGTGATGAATTGATTTGGATTGATAATTTTAAATAAAAACGTTATTTGTATGTGTAAATCAAGATACATCCGTTAAATCTCAAATTCAAATTTTGAATTTTTCCACAGTGAAAATTTTTAATTACACGGTTTTGACTCTTTGGTTAACTTAAAGAAGAAGTTGTGAAGTGGAAATATTAACTAACGATTAATTATATTTCCACAACCTAAAACCGCCTAAGGATGCCGAATTCACCACAGAATTTCAAGTCAGAAATGCCCGATTTGTCATGACAGTGCCTAAATGAGCGATGGTGCCATTTTGGGCAGTCGGGATGGACTGTTGAAGTAGTTCAAAAACTTTCTGTCAGTATTTTTACGTCAACGGAATAATTTTCTTTATTCCTATTGATCCAGGAATAATGCTTGATTTATCTGAAAATCATGCTTTATCATAAAAGATATCACTGCTTATGTGTTTTAATATTCCTATATATATTTTATAATTAAAGCATTTTTCTTATTGTGCGATATTTTTTTAGTTAATACTGTTAGAAATCATAAATTCGGCACAAAAGATTCCTCGTAAACGTGGGTTGTAAATTCTCTTTTATTATGATGATTAGAAGTGATCTTTATCATTTTAATTTCAACATATCCTCTCCAGGTAAAACCTAACCATCGATAATATGTGTTTACAATCAAGAATAAAAAATATCATTTTAATGTTTTGCCATTGTAATATATTCTTATATTTAATGAAATTCTGAAACGCTCATTCAGCCATGTCAAAGCCTGGTAAATTAAGACGAAGATGTGCAACTCACAAGTAAACACGTATTATATCGAGAGTGGAATTTGGGGATTCATTGTTCTCTCTATTTTGTGTGTTTCCTTACTTAATTATTTTAAATCAAAATCACTATAGTTTCTTACAACATCTAAAAAGTACATGTAGTTTTCCGGCATCGAATACTTATTTTGCGAGTGGTTTCTGAAAATGGTAATTACTACAAATGCATTTTCAATTGACCAAGTGATGCTTACTAATTAATAATGCTATTGTTTATCTTATGCAGGGATGACTCCAGGGATGCTAGAAGAAAAACTACCTTATTTAAATCTAAAGAAGCTAGATCAAGGTCACGATCCATGAGAACAGGAACAATGAGTTTCATGTAGTGACACTCAACGAAGTCACATCAAAGTTGTGATCTATGTAAAAGCTTTAGCTACTGCTAAAACTGCTCTTTTGATGCTACAAGAAAGGCTACCTTATTCATACTTAAACAAACAAGGCCAAGGTCGCAATTCATAAAAAACAGTGACCTTCATGCAGCGCTACTCAAAGACGCCATGGAAAAGTAGTGATCAATGGGACCTGCAACAATATGCTTACATGTTGATGAGGAGGCTTCAGGTAACGATGTCCTAAGAAAGTTAAAGTAGAGGACATAATCTATGAGGATGTGAGGAACCATATTATACAAAGTTGAAACCTGTGTGAAATATAGCAATAAGCTTAAGTTGCTGGTAAAGAAGCTTCAAGATGGGACATCCAAAAAGGCAGGACGAAGTCGCGATCCAAGCAGACAGTGCAGAGCTTAATGAAGTGATACTCAAATAGACCATTCAAAAGTAGTGATCTCTGCACACACCAATCTGCAACAATAAGCGTATGTTGCGATAATGCAATGAGATTGTTATGGTGATATCAAAGAGACCATTATAATGTAGTGATCTGTATGCACTAAAACAGTAACTAGTACAACAAGTTTTCTTACCATCAAGATATTTGGCATTCTTTAAAAAAATGTTTTGTGCAATCTTATAAGCGCTTTTATACCGTAGATATTGGTGACTGATTGGATATTTCAGCTGTATTCATATGACTAATAATTTTTACAAAACTAAGTCGGATGTTTCTGTGCTGTGTTATTGATATTTGTGGAGGGCATTTTTTGTAAGAACATTAAATGAGCTCATCAAAATCGTAACTTGATTTCCAAATCTCGTTAAATATCGCAATTAAATGAGCTATTAAAGTTATTCTTTTAGCCTGACCCGTTGATAAAGATAACTTGGAACCTTCAGTGTAGCTCCAATAATGTTAAGAGCTTGGGGTTAAATGAGAAATTAGGAATAGTCATGAGTAGTGGGAAATGAAGTGGGTCCAAATTTGACTGTTGGTGGCAACACTGCTCGTTTTGTTTTCACGTCAAATCGACAATTTCAAGCTTGTGAAATGTGAAATGACATAATATTCACCCCGCTCTTGCGTTACAGAGCTTAATACGGTATGTATTTCTAATAACAAATCTGCTGCTTAAGTATATATCATAGAAAATTGCTTGGATGAAAATAAAATAAGATGAAAAAATGCTTGAAGCGGTCTTGCGGACCGAAGTTACTTCATATCGGTAATTATATTAACAGGTTCAATATTCTCATAACACAGAGGTACTCTGACCAGCAAGAATTACCTTTGTTAGACTGCGCGTTTCAGGATATGCCCGATTATCACGCAATGCGGTGAAAGACCCTGGGTAGCTGGCTAGAGACCTTTTCCTTGTGTACAGTTTTTAACAAATTAATCCGAATTCTTTGAATGTGACAGTTCATTTTGTGAATAAAAAGTGACATTCTGCATCTAAATCTAATGAATCTAAGTAATGTATAATATGCATACTCATTAATATTGTATCATCTGTATTACGCCATTCCATGTGCATGATTTTCTTTTAGCTGGAAGCGCATATTCACCGACCTGTCTTAAAGCATTCTCAAAGTTTGTAATCCGTTTTAAAATTGGTTATTACCTATTTATTTATTTGTTTGCTGATTTTGTATATTATTTTGTGACATTTGAGACATTTTGAATTGATGCTCAAAAATGAAATTGTGAATGATTAAATTAATTTTAAGTTCTGTGTTGATTTCCTTACTCCGTGGCGATTGCTTTATACAGCGAATATCATTGGATTTCAATATTACCATTTTATATACATTTCCTTTGTCTTCTTACAGTCCATTGATTTTAATATATACAATATTCCAAGATGTGATGTGATGGTATGGTTTATTGTTTTTTTTTAAATTTGGAACATTTAAATGAAACGATATGTTATTTTAATTCTGAAGATTGAATCGCGTCCTACAAATTGAATTAACCTTTTGATTAGAGCATTGGTGAAAGAAAGACAAACATGTATATAAGATGTGGCATTCAAAACAAACTGTGTCTTCACAATTTTTTGAATCGACGCATAAAATAACACAAAAGTGATAATCAAATTGCCTTTCACATATATTGTACATGTATAAGGCAAGACAATATTTGTATAAACTTATGTATATTTCTACAAGGTATGTATATTTTGAACATTTTCTGTACAGATACTTATTATTATAACAACATACACTTCAAATACATTCCAAATGTACTGAATATATTATGTATCTTTTAATACATTTCTGTTTTATTGTCTGTGTTTGATTTGCAGTCAGGGTGTATATCGTTTACAAGGATATGATGAATATGATTGGTTAAATTTATAGATACATTTACACACTACAATGATTAAACAAGATTAACCTTTTAAAATAAGATGACTTCAAATATATGTTAAATTTGCGAAACTAAAACATCTTAATTAACTCTTCGAATATAAAATTGACAAGTAAGTTGTCTTATGCATGTGATTTCAACAGGATGAAAGTAATATCCTTATGACCAATCCCAAAAATTTCAATCCAAATAACATCCATATTTATCTTTTTCAAATTATCAAGATAGTTTTACATGTCTTACCAAAAAATGCCAATCTACAATAATATCTTTACGACAACCCAATAAATATTCGAAAGGTCCCAAAAAAACTTCTTCTACTGTTAATCTGCTTTATATTTTTGTGAAAAACCAAGTGATTTTATTTACCTTGGTAAACAAAATCTACATCTTTGGTCATGAAGATATCCTTATAATAGTACAGCAATAATGTAAAGCGCTGATATACAAACGTAAATTTTGTTATTCACAAGTAAGTTGTAAAGAATGGTTGTATGTATAATATTGTTGATTTTTACATATAACTGTCAGTTAAACCATGCACCTAAATGTTGGTAAAAATGACATTGTCTTAGAAATAAGTAAAATATCAAAATATAAACTTTTTCAATGCATTTGTTTTATGAGTGTTGCATAACTTGTCGATTCCATTGTAACTTATTGTAGTAGCTATTAATATTTTAATTTATTTCCACCAAACGCTATAGCAATAAGAGGTTTATAAACGATATCTAAACATGCAAAGCACTTTTCAAATCTGCTTAACCCAGTACTTTATTCTATTTCTTTCTTTCCCCAGTCTGCAAAACCTGGCTAAATTATGGTATCATTGTATCGTATTACCATTTACTTTGTAGTATTTCAATGGAAAAAGGCCTAATGGTCATCCTTTTTGAGGTGAGGCCCATTTGCGTTTACCCCAACCACATTTATGCCTGTTTTCATGTCTGGCTAAATTAGCTTATTGACTTATACTTGTTAATAGCGTTAATACTCAATTTTATTCGTGTTAATTCCAACTTGTTTTTGATAAACAATAACTAGCCTTTAAAATCATATAAGATTTGTGACACTTCAATGGTTTTAGGAGATATGGTTCATGCACAATTTTCATGATGCCTCAGCCTCACCCACCTCAACCTCACCCAACTCCACCCTGGCTAAGTAGCTTTAACGGGTCATTAAGCTTAATTAATCACTTCATTTGGGTTCTATTCTTGATTTCTTGAAAGTCAAACAAATTGTCTTTAAAATCATACCAAAATAATGACATTTCATTTGATTGTTGAAATGATATGACAAAAATTGATGCATAAATCACTCTCCATGTAACAAATCCACCATTTATGGGTGCCCACATTAAAATGAATGACCTAATGTAAATGATTAATATCAATTAAGGACAGCATTTAAGACGTGATATTATTTCTTATGGCTATCAGCAACAGATTTAAAAAAAAAAAGATCGGAAAAGATTTCATTGACAACAAAACATTATGGATACTTTTTGGTTCCAGAACATTTGAGGCCCCGTGCCCCGTAAAATGTCCTTTAAGGAGCGGTTTCAAGCCTGCCGGTTTTGGGCGGTTCTGGTTGGTTGGCTATTGTTTATTCCGGTTGAACCGCCCTGAACCGGCAAGCAACTGCTGGTTGAGTTTTGAATCGCCCCATAAGTAACTCTACATTCCTAAATGACGCAAACAGAATTCGACAGGTCTGAAAGCTGTTCATTAAATGCAGGTTCTTAACGCATAAAAGCTTTTTCAAAAGTGACACAAGACCCATTTACAATGTTTGTCATTTGTACCCTTTTACAAATTATCTCATATTCAGATTTGAAATTATTCAGATTCATGACTAGACAGATAAACCGTCAAATAATAAAGAATCTATCTATCTACTACTAGTCATAAGTATAAACTGGAATAGACTTTTTGGCAAAATGGCCACCAGATTTCAATGGCCACACAATATCAAAATTTTGAGTTCTAAATATCGGATTTTCATCCGTGTTTTTTGCTAATAAAGAAGGGAAATGCTAATTCTAACATGTCTTATAACTTTGGCTCTTATTTTATTAAAATGGCAGCTTAAAAATTTCCGTGATTTCACAACCCCCTACGCCCCTACTTTGACGGACTACCCTAACCCCTCCTAAGGTGTTACCCCTCCAAAATGACGGCAAAGTATGTATAAGAGATTACCCAAATTACTGGGGTCGTTTGCTTTTGCTTAAAAACCTAAGGGGTTGCAACCCCCCCCCCCTTGCGTGGGAGGACTAGGGTTAAAACATGATTGTGATAAAGATATTACCGACTAACTAACTACTAGCCTTCTTCCATTTTCGAGGTATTGCATCAATATTGTAAGATAAGTTAAAATAAGTGTGTATAGTTATCTGGACCCAACAATTTAGAAAAATAGCTTTCTTTTTCATTCCAAATAATATGAAATGTTCTCATACGTGTTGGGGGTAAAAACCATTAGAAATAGTTTAGCACTCGTCAACTACAGGGTGTCCCAATAAAAATGCATCACTTTTATTTTTGATCATATCTCAGTAACCAATAAGCAAAATTTAAAAATATTTTCATAGTTATACGCAGTATAGTCTAGTCTCTCATCGGTGAAATTTTGAGCAAAATCCGTCGAGCCGTTCTTGAGAAAACGAGAATTTTGTAAGAGGACTTGATTTTACTCCATTCCAATGGGGTTTACCACAGTAACTCATATTTATCATGTTAATAAAGCTCATCTTTGGTTACTATTGATCAATTTATTTTAAACTTGCAAGACAGACACTAAGAGATCACAATATATGGCACATACATTTAAAATATGATTTTGATATCTTTTTCAGCACTGAAAGTAGCACTGCAATTCATTTTGTAGGTTTCACTGTTTTGCAGAGTTAAATAAAAAAAAACCAGTTCACGGTTTCTCAAGAAAACTTAACCACAGCACAGATTTCCTGTTATGGAAAGTCAATTTCAGAAATATTTTGTATCTTCTAAGTTTTGAACTTTTTTCATAAAAATGAAAATCTTTATGACTGTTGCTTTGCACTGCGCAGAGAAAACGTTTAAAAATATAACATTGTCAACATATTCAAATCAAAATCACAAAGCAGTTATTCACTTCCTTTGAAACGTGGAATGTCTGTTAGTCCATAATAGCTCACGTTGTATTAAATTTGGTACAAATTTAAGTTACTTTCAAGCAACTCTGCCTTTCACAGTCCACAATCAGTTTCCAGGCACCTTTGTGCTCTTATCATCATGATCCTGGTCCAATGCTACGTTCTACATCCCGGACGATGATGGGAGTCGAGAGTGTGATCAGATAAGCTTGCAAGTTTCAATTATAGGTTTATTCAAATTCTAAATTTTCTTTTGTTGTTACTATTGTTGTCGTTGTTGTGGCTGTTGTTGCTATTGCTGTCGTTGTTGTGGCTGTTGTTTTGTAATTGCTTTCCTGTGAGGGTGTTTATCCAGGAATAAAATTGGTTTTCCATTTAGAGTAGGCCTATTACTGTGGTGACTTGGTCATGTCAGATCGATGATAGTTGCAAATATACTGTGGTAAACTCCATTGGAATGGGGTAAAATTGAGTCTTCTTGTAAAATTTTAGTTTTCTCAAGAACGGCTCAACGGATTTTGCCCAAAATTTCACCAATGAAAGACTAAACTTTACTACTTATTACTCTGAAAAAAGTTTTAAGTTTTGTTTATTGGTTTCTGAGATATGATCACAAATAAAAGTGACGCATTTTTATTGGGACACCCTGTACACTTACGTTTTTGCTCCGAGTAATTTCAGTGATACCCATCACCGTTATCAGCGGTCTAATTCTGAGTTTCGACTGATCAACTTCGGAACATATCTACAGCTTGGACTCTCATATCAAATTCACCAACGATAAAGATGGAACTTAACCTTCCTTAAACACTTGTGTTACTAGGATCGCCAGCGGTGCTCTCAATGTTGATGTGTATAGAAAAGCCACCCACACTGACCAATATTTGGCGTTTGACTTACACAACCCGTTAGAACCTAAACTCAGTATCAGAATCTACACCACTATGTAGAATGCGATGTGGTTATACAGAATGGAGCTTTAAACGAGCTTGTGCCACTTAAGACCACAAATCCACACAGTCTGTTTCGGCACCAACTCAACCAGAAAAACATTTGTGGTTGTCTCTTATGTAAACGGTGTGTCGGAACAATTACAACGTGTGTTCAGAACCTACGGTGTTTCGGTATGTCATGAACCACATCAAACATTGCGCAAACTATTTGTAGGCTGTAGCACCAAAGGACAAAACCAAAAATGGTGATCATTCTGGTGTGGTATACCGTATTCCTTATAATAAAGTGTATATAGGAGAAACAAAAGGAGTTCTCAGTGAGCAGCTTAAAGAACGCACCGTAAAGACTTCTTATAATTTTCCGCTATAATTGCTGTACTTTGTCAGAGAACGGGACATGAACCGGTGCTTGATAATGTCTCGGTTTTATAAGTGCAGAGAGAATAAAGTATTCCGTCGGAAAATAAGAGAGGCTATACTTGCATCAAGAAATTGACCAGTTCCACTCTTATGACAGACAATTCAACCAGAATTTCTTTTATTTACTAATTTTTGAAACCAATAAATTAAATGGTTGCATAATATTGAGAATGATAAAATAATCCTATCTGAATCAAAACATTCTTTATAAATATTTATTATGATATATAACCGATAAAATTATAATAAATGTTTACAAGCTTCAGCGAAATCATACAAATAGAAATTATTTGAATTGCTTGCCAATTTGCTTGCTTGGATCACTGGGTTAAATCTAAAAGTAGGAAACAAATCTCTAGCCTAAGGATGGTGGGACAAGGTATGCTCATTCTAATAAAATAATATCCACAGTTTCGTGACAGTTGTGGCGTATCGAAAAGGAGTGGTCCTGTTGCGTGTAATTCAATGATAAGGTCAATTTGCAGAGATCTAATTTTAATTTAATCTCCCATATAATAATATTGTTAACCCAAAGAAAAATATGATCCATTTTCTATTATTGTTCTCAACTAAATATACCCTTAAGGGTGGATTCATACTGTCAATCATTCGGTACCGAATGTATACTTGTGACGTGAAAATCATTCGACACCGAATGAAACTGGATGACCATGTCGAGTTGAAACGGATTAAATAGCCCGCTTATAATTGCAGAGATATCATTGATTACAATTATAGCTTCGAGGTCACTGAAAACGTGTTTTACACCAATCCTAAAATTGTTTTCAGAAAATCCAAATTGGGTTAGCATGACAACATTATAGGGTAGTGTTATCCACACTGTTATACTGTTGGGCAATTTTTTAGCGTTGGTTAAACTATGAACAACCCAATTGTTGGGTAAATAATATTAACCAACTGTTGATGAAACTTTACCCAATATTTGGGTAATTAGCTAAAACTTTTACCCAATAGTTAGGTAATTAGCCAACATTGTACGCAACGTTGGTAATTATTTACCCAGAAGTTGGGTTGTTCATAGTTGAACCAACGTTGGGTAAATTATTTGCCCAACGTTCTAACAGTGCAGCATTCAACAGCCTGGGGGCACTGCCTATCCGAAGAGAGAGTGTGCGTCCGACAAGTTCAAAGTAGGGGTCATTCTTTACATTTTTACATACCTCAAAATAGGGGGTCATTCAGTACAGAACCAGAATAAAAATTGGGTTATTCGGTACAAAAATTTAAAAAAGGGAGTCATTGTGTACATATTGCAAAAGTGGGGTCATTGGGTACATTTTTTGCAAAAAGGGAGGGGTCACTTGGTACAATTTGCAAAACAGAAGTCAACAAGTACAAAGAGGTTGAATTTAGCAGGGGTATTAGCCATAATGGTCTGTAACCACAAGTTTAATACATTTTACTCCTATATAATTGTTGCATGTTATAGATGCTACCCTAAAATACAAAGGGCCAATAACCCCAGCCAATATTGCATCCGAAACATGAGAAGTGCTACACCCTGGGTTAAACTGATTACCTGTGCATGTATCCATGTATCAAAACCATGCAAAGACACACATAAATGATAAAATAACCATCCATTTTCAGTTAGCTTAATACCCTGGTCACATAAGCTTGCGGCGAGGTTACGATGTGTTTACGGCGTCAATTCAGCAGACGCCGATCGGACACCGGCCGGTGTCCGACCGGTGTCCACTGAGCCGTAAAGACGCCGGATCATGCCGCAAGAATTTAATTATGAGTTAAAACCTTGCGGTTTGTGTACGATGTCTTCAGTTATGGTCACATAACCACCGGTGTCCGACCAGGCATCGCAATCATTCATCGGTGTCATACCGATGTCATACCGGCGTTGTGGCGTTGCGGGGTTGCGGCGTTGCGGCTTCTTGCGGCTTATGTGACTAGGGTGTAATACATTTTTTTATCATGGGCATTTTATGGCAACATATATACAAGATTATTACATAGTTTAAAATGATTCAGATGTTTTCTTTAGAAGCATAAACACCGGGATGCACAATAGTGCATCCCGGTTAGCGGTTACTTGAAATTGACCAAAATTTCCGAAATAAACTGTTCTTTGTATATTAACCCATACATGGCATAATATTAACAAGAAGATGATGCTGAATTCCCGTAGAATCAGTCCTATCAGTTTTAAAGAAAAGTACGCATAAAATTTAGTGATTGGCACATCTCTTGTCAGACACCCTCTGACGGCCGCGCAAGCGTGACTCACCGATTGATCACGCGTCGATGTATCCATCAATGATAGCGTGTGCAACTTGTAAACGAGTCTTTTTTATTCGATGGGGAAAGGCGGCGGAAAAATCAAACAGGTTAAATGATTCGCATGGTTGGCAAATCAATCAAACATGTCATCAGTTGAGCAAAGCTTACCGCGGTGAGGCTGATTACAGCCAATCAAAACATGGCTTGAGAAATATATCTTTCGAGAGTTCAACATGCTGAACTGAAAAAATATTTATACCTTTG
>JXSR01S000056.1:0-14872 GCA_000969725.1 Ophiothrix spiculata
TTTGAAAGAACCCCCCCTCAATGGTTCTTCATTTGTGTTCAGATATTGAGGATACGTAGTAGAATTTACTCAGCTTGACATTTACTGTCTGATTGTCATTTCCATAACAAATAGTGTTATGGAAATGACTTTTAATGGTTTTCCCATTGCTACAACACTGAAAATTAGATGTCGCATAAAATTATTTTGAGGCTCTAAAGATTGCGCCGAGTGCTCATTCTAGTATTTGTGCACTATTGTGAACACATTCCAAGAAAAAAAATTGTGATTTGAAAAACTTTTTTTCTCATTTTTTTTAAAGCCAGAAATAGACACTTAGCGAAGAATCACCCGGGTACAGTTTTTTTGCTATGGGATGCCTGCAACATGATACTTGAGAAACCGCCCCTCCCCCTGGGTATCAATGTGATCTGCTGATGTGACTTAAACAACAAAGTCCAATCACTGCCTTTGAGTATAGAACTGATTGACAAACCAACATTGCTGCCTGTTTTGGTAAAACCATTAAACTCAATTTTTGGCAATTTTCAGTTAAGATATTTTTTTTTTAAATTGGGGGTGTTCTATCCATTGATGGTAACAATAAATCCCCACAAGCTTTCGTTTACGTCATACAAAAGATGACCACTCAAGAGGTCTGCGTTTTAAATTTCAGCTGAATCGGTCAAACCGTTTTGATTTTATGGGAAATTTTGTATTTCAGAGCCGCCTCAGTTTGCCGGAACTCACAATTCGGATACGTATCCGAATTTAGATACTCCGAATCAAAATTCTGATACCCGTATCTGAGTTTAGATTAAAATCAGCTGAAACGGGATATCAGCTGAAATTAATATTCAGCTTCGCCGCGCACCATACCGGTATGTATAAAAGTCAATAACATTATCATCATTTGTCATCTAAATTCTAAGAAAGTTTTGGCCGGATTATTTTGCCTTCTGTGATAAGGACATGTTTCGAAGCTGTTCCGCTGGATAGATTTATCATAAATGCAAGAAAGATGTTCTACATGTACTTGCCAGCTTGCGCTATCGATTTGTTTCCTGAGCCACGACAGGCGTATCAGAATTCGAATACCCCTCCATATCTTAATTCTGATAACGGGTATCACAATTTGGATACGAAATATATGTGGGTATCGAAATTCAGATACGTATCCGAATTGTGAGTTCCGCCGAACTGACCTATATGAGCAACATTTTAGTACCAAAATCTCAAAAATGTTGAAAAAAAAGTTGAGGCAATCGGACCATGCTCCTTTATATATTCAACATGGTAAAATAGCCTATTGTAAAATACATATAATTTGATCATGAAGCTTATAAAAGAAAACCAGACCAAGGGATTACAGATGATAATATACAACAAAACAATTTAACAAATTAGATAAAGTATGACTAAAATCTATGAAGATAAGTCCAAAAAAAGAAACAAGTCTGTTTCCCGTAACCCGAGCACATTCCTTTTTAACCGTCTTAAATCCCGCGTAGCTTTTTTTTCTCTTATATTTGTATGAAAAATAGAAATATTGATAAAATGGCAAATCCCGATAGTGGGGAAGAAGTATTCCAAAAAAACCCTTTCCGGTATCATCGGACTACTCTGTGAAAACAAACTTTAATTCAGATCCCATTTGACTTCTGAACTAGACTAAAATTTTGTCAATATTCAACGTACGAATTGGGAAAAAGTGACACATTGAGCAATTACCTGGCAAAAACATGGTGCGCATTGCTTTTTCAAGAATTGTAAAAGCAAAAATGAAAAATGCGTTCCACATTGCTATTTTCAGACCTGCTACAGGAAACAGACTCACAGGAACAGACTTCTTTTGTTTTTCAAATACCAGTTCAAGTTTGACCGAAGTTAGATAGTTTTGCAAAATTAAGAGAATAATTGAATACGCCAGAATAAGAACATCCCAACTCCAATAGCTCCCTTCTGTTAAGTTATGTAAAATATACAGGGATGCCAGTTTTCCTGCAATTGCAGGAATTACTGCTTTTTGAATGATATTCAAGTCATTTCCTGCAATTTACCCCAACAGGATTTATTATGCGAGATGTTTTGACAAAATATATTTTTATTATACTAAAATAGCAAAAAACATTTAAAAGCATAAAATTACCAAACATCATATCCTTGTGTTTCAAATCGCTATACTTTAAGTATATAACCTCTCAGAACAAATGGAATCATCAACAAGCACCTACAACTTTTAATGAAATGACACAAATATAAATTTACTATAGCAGAATTACGCACCTCACTTGTTCTATCAAAGTACATGGCAATTGTCCCTGCAGAGGATGGCTCTGATGAAGTTGACAAAATGGCAAAGTTTACATGCGTGCAAGTATGAAATCAGCATGAGGGTTGTTACTCATTTTTAATCCTGTCCTGGCCATGGTAATTCTTCACATATGCTGACATAATTATATTTGTCATCTTTAGCTATATTTATAGACAAGACAAAGAAAGTATGAGACTACAACAATTTCATTTTATGCACTTGTTGAATATTCTCAACTTTGTTTATTTAATCATAGAAACTATAGAAGGAAACATCTCCATTGAAACAGGGTATCAAAAAATTGTAAATTCACAGCAAAAATTTTACATGTAAAACTTTTGTAACTTAGGCTCAGTCACACATCAACGTATTGAGCTATAGATAATGTATTGCTAAGGCGGTGGAAATAAAAACCTTGTTTTACGGGCCCGACCGAACCAAAATGTGCGTTTTTTTTTTAGTTTTGCTAATATATCATATAATAACAGCAATGTTTTGGCTAAAATTTAACAATTTTGGTTATTTTTTTATGATTTTGTGGTTATTTTAGGCAATTTTTTTTAAAGAAAAATAATTGGCCCGACTGACTTGAAAGGTCCGCCCGCCCGTAAAACAGATTTTTTTGTCGCCTAACATACAATATTTTTTTTAGCAATACGTATACCGGGATAGGTATACATGAATTTCTACGGTCAAAACAGTTTACTGTAGTCGAAAGTTTGTGCTCTATACTTAAATGTGTGACTGAGCTTAAATATTTAAATTTCCTATAACACAAATTGTTAGGATGCACATTAACACAATGACACAGCATGTCTGTGCCGATTGATAGGTATTCGCTTATTCGCCATTTGCGGGTAGAACCTCGATTTGACAGTCAATTAAACTAGTATGTTACATAACGATGTATTCACTTTATGCAAGGTCAGTGGTTTTTGAAAGAGGGAATCAAACTGTTAATCGTAATATTTTGTAAGTTCCCATTCATCTCACAAGCCGGGGTCGAGGCTCTCCCCAAAATGGCAAAACCGTGCAATAGACTGATAAGCAGATGCAATATCCTTATTAGTTTGCATAGTTAATATAATGCTTGCTTGCTTCACACTGGTTACATTAAGATTGCTATGTTTTGGTTAAATGATTATAGAATAGTAGTCCTTAAAGCACCTAGATGAACATCAATATAAAATAGCCTTAATATTACGAATACAAAAAGGAATGCAAGATGGTGAATATACGGAACTGGCCATGTGATTATTTGAATACAAGTGACTTGAGTTAATTGTAACAATTAAGTCATTGGGACAAAGACAAGAAAAGCAAATCTGTACGAATATTGAAATAATCTTAGTGTTCAAGATTTGTCCATGTGGTAGAAACAAAAATTGTCACAAATAATACAGAATCAGTGATTTGGTCTTGATTTATCCTAATCAAGCATTGTTAGTCTCTTATACAGGGTGCCCCCCAAAAACCTTACAATCTTTGCGTGTAATTTTTTCGGTTTAGCCATGGAAATATGTTATCTCCTAATAGACAGAAAGTATGTAAACATTGCATTTTATAGTCAATGAATTGAACTTTAAGATACCGTTTATTTCATTTTAATCAGTGGTGTACAACAAAAGTTATGTTTTACCAAATATTTGGGTGGGGTGGATTTTTGTCTGTTCCAATTTCATGATTTTTGGTAATAAAGCAGGGTTTTTTCTGAATGGAATAAACATGGATAACCTCGGATAATTTATCATATGTCTTATTTTGTCATCAAATTTGTGCATTTTTTCAGCATAGACAAAATATAATAATTAGTACACTTTGATTCGATTGAGTGAGCAGATCAAGGACATTACTCAATAGAACTGCATTCAAGATGAATAGTGAAACTGGACCAGAAAATTTTACATCCTAATATTTGGCAAAACATAGGCCTATAGCTTCTGTTTTAAATTACCGATTGAAATGAAACAAATGTTATATTATACTAAAGTCTGTTTTATAGACTATAAAATAACACCTCTTATATTGTTTCTAACTATTATCTGGTAAAGCTACAAACTTCACAAGCAAAGATTGTAATGTGACATACTGTACACTACATAAACACCAGTTTACAATATTGTGGAATAGAAGGAATATGCTATGGATCTCCTATCAGATCTGTCTGATTCTTGCTTTGTCCTTCTAGATTGACAGAGTATAGAATAGAAAATCTTCACTTGCCAGCAATTCCAGAAATAAAATTGTCATGTGAGTGCAAGAAAGTCTTATCTACTACGGCTGTCATATGTTATGTTTATTAAAAATGTTATCACTAGAGTGCAAAAAATTGCTTAAAATGTCTCTCCCATATGTCAGTGGTTCTTCAAGAACCATTTAAGAGCTACTGACCCAATACTGGACATATCAGTGTGCGTTGCACATTTATGTAAAAGGCAGCTATTGCAGATACAACTTTCTTTCACTCACATGATGAAATGTAAAAATACTATTTGGAACAATGACTTGCTACAACTCACCTAGAAAAAATAAACTTTTTAATACTATAATAGGCCCTATACTGTCTTTTGGATTCATAATTATACGACATGGTCGAACAAAAGCATGCATATTCAAGGGTAATTCTTATCAAAATTGAGTAACCAACATGAATTGGACATGTCTTGTCTGGTTTGCATTACGTTTGGCCATACGAGTCATGTGCACTTTATACCTTCCATTTTAGATAGCCCTTTCGAGCCACCTTGGCCATTTTTTATCTCTGAAATATACTTTTTGTTTTGTTCTGTTGTATGGGGTAAGCCTATACTAATGGAAAGGGTACATATATGGGCATTTTTTCACATAGCTTGGAAAATTTGTACCAAAATACTGCAAATTATCACAAAAATATAAAAGTTGACTAAAAAAATAGGAAATTAGGTACTTGATTAGGCTTCCTTTTCTTGAAAATTTGCATTTTTAGGGGTGGCATTTCAAATTTCCTACTGGCACATCCCTAGCTACCCAAACCAAACTTGAATACCCCTGGGTATGCACCTTTTGCACAATATCGATAACCATGCAATGGAAGCCATTATTGCCATGCAATGAATACTTTGTTTGAAATCCCATTTACATCATAATAATAATAATAATAAAACAGTTCTTTTAAAGCGCCTGTCACAGGAGTCTCGAAGCGCATGGTGCTTGAAAACAGGAAAATAACATGATACAAACATTTACATCTAAATAAGAAACATACATACATAGTAAAAACATTATGCAATAAACAAGATATCACAATCCATGACAATCACAAAATTATTATGAACATTCTTCAAATTTCTATGAAATGAAAAAGGTTTGAATATCTTACACAACTTGCTGAAAATTACATGATGGTTTTGTAATACTATATAAAAATATACTAAAGGGCAGCTTGTACATGTAACTTGTAAGCAAAATAATACAAAAATATATCATTGGAATGCGTCACAAAACTATTTTTGCGCCAAACCTTGCATTCATTCAATCAAGAATTCACTAATCTAGGATTATCAATATCATTGTGTCCTCATTAATCTGATTTACCTCTCCAGTCCTCATTATCAAGTATGACCATTGCACATAAGGTCTGGTTTTTATGTCTCGCCACAATTTCTTTTTAAAAAATGAAAATAAAGACCCGATATATATTCGCTGACAAAGAAAAAATGTCATATCCTTGTTTCTGGTTCACTTTGTTCAAGCTCAATTGACTACCAATTGACCATGCGTTGTGATCATTTTGATAGTGGTTCAAATTGAAACAAGCGTGAACCAGTTACTTGATGTCACACTTTGTCACTGAATAAGCACAGTAATCTGAATACATACGAGGGTGTATCAAAAAGTTTTAAAGATCACCAAGAAGAAAAACAGCCAGGAACATAATTTTATTATGTGATCCTGAAGTCATCTTTACATAGCAACTGTGCAAAGTAACACTTTTCCACTGAAAACTGCCTGTCCACAGACGGACTTTGTAGAGGTCCTCTGTTAGCCAAAAAAGCCACATTGTGTTTCATTAAAAATCAACATTTTCAGGTCAGCCATGCTTTATTACGACATAGTGACGTAATGTTTGACCATTTCCCATAATTTTGGTATCAATGGAAAGAGGAGATCCTAACCTATACTATCATATCAAACATTTAAACTTTCGGCGTGCCATTATAGAATTACTGGCTGTAACCCTTCAAATGCAGGAATTTAATCACACCGTGTTTCTTTGATTTCTCCATTTCTACCATCTGGTTAGCGGAGGCAAGTTATTGACATCTATCGACACCTGTATAGAAAGTATAAATGCCATTGATATCATTTTTACATCATAATGTACACAAGGACCAGTGATCATTCTGACAAAAGTTCACTGATATAGCTTTTTTTCTTCTGGGTGATCCTTAAACCTTTTTGATACCCCCTCGTATTTATTGATTGGATTCTTGTGTATGATTCACATTACCATCATTTTTCACATTATGTTACTATCATAATACTGACATGAAACATCAATTATCCAACCTTTATGATGTAGTGAACAAACATCAGGGTCCATAATCCGGGGGAGGGGTACTTGTTTTCAAAAGGTGAATATAATGCTCAAGTATGGCCCTAAAATTAGACCCTAAACTAAGATATTGAGATTGACTCAAAACGCCACTGTAACAAACTTTTCTAATAAGCTAAACTTGAATTGTTCAAATTCAGCAAAAATTAGGATATGATTTCAAAATTAAGAATTCAAAGATGCAAAAGCTTGCGTATATCCAGCTTTCAATATAAATGCCTACCCTCCCCAGTCCATGATGGTATAGTTTCACGGTAGTTTCAGGTTTTAATTCGATGCTTTGTGTATGTTCCATATTGTCCTTGGCACTTATCCTAGTCAAACTAATAATGTCCATAAACATGTCCATATATACAGAGCAAATTTAGGGCACTGGGCCCATATTCATGAAACCTTGCTAACTCTAGCAGGTAGACAAAGAGTAGGAGCCAACTAGAGTTAGCAAGGTTTCATGAATATGGGCCCTGTTGTCTACATCAGTGCCATATAATACATTCAAATGATTGCATTGAGTGATCACAAACAAATTGTCAATATTGTAGTAAATTTATGTACAATACAGGGAAATATAATACAGAAAAGTAAATTTCAGGCAATTTCCTGAATTCAGGAAATTCTACTCTAAATCTCCAGTACAAAAATATGAGGAATACCAGGGATATCAAAAAGTTTTAAAGATCATCAAGAAGAAATATAGCCAAGAACAAAATATTATTATGCGACCCCTAAGTCATCTTTACATAGCCACTGGGCAGAGTAACACATTTCTTCCCTTAAAAACTGACTGTCCACAGACTGACTTTGTAGAGGTCCTCTTTTAGCGAAAAATAACCACATTGTGTTTTGCTAAATTCAAGATTTTCAGGTCTTGTTACGTCATTATGACGTTATATTTTGACCGATTTCCATAAATTTGGTATCAATGGAAAGAGGAAATCATAACCTATACTATGGTATCACATATCTAAACTAATCTTGCCATGTATCTTTGATTTCTCCATGCAGTTTATAGTTAGCGGAGACAGTTTGTTAACATCTATCGCCACCTGTATTGAAAGTATAAATGCCATTGACAATATTTTTGTACCATAATGTACACAAAAAACGAGTGACCATCCTGACTAAAGTTCACCGATATAGCTCCTTTCCTTTTCCGAGATTTCTTTAAAACTTTTTGATACCCCCTCGTATGTGATCAAGGAAATGAGCAAGATGTTATTTTGGGTAATAGGACAATAAAAAGTAGACATTTTGTTTTATTGTTTTTAGATTTATAAGGTCATCAACACTTACATTTTGTATCACATAATTTCAATGGAAACACCTTAAACATCTAGGACGCCATCTCCAGCGAAGTTCAGAAGAGGATCAATTGGACCACTGATGACGGTGATAGGTATCAAAGAAAAAAAATGTGTGGTCAAAAATGTAAATGTTGTTGACCAGTTTTAAACTAATAATATTTATTAAATGCCTAAACTATAGCCATCATGCCGCATTCTTCAATGTGTGCTGAGCACAACTTGCGAAGTAGTGGCAGTCCAAAAACAACACAGGGAGATTCAGATGAAGAATCAAACATTTTGAACTTAGAAATGACTGAAGATAGCGAGCGAATCACCAAAATATTTGCGTTGTGTTATTGACAAGCTTTAATTTGATCCCCTTCTATATGTTAGCAAGCCACCAAACTACCACTGATGAGGCCTAGAGTAAACCACAACATGGGATAGAACAAACAAGTGTAGATTAAGTGAATCGGCCTCATAATGTTCTAAGATTATAAGGCAGTAAATCCTCAGTTTCATGATGACTGAAGCAACTCAGGACTGAAACATGTACCATCTGTAACAGAATAGCAAACATCTCATCGTTAACAGTAAATCTCATAAAAAAGGTTCTACATAGTAGTGCAGAGCTTTTCTAAGCATGCAGCAGTCTCGTCAAGATTTGCTGATTAGGCATTCTACTTGAAAACATTGTTGATGCACAATCCATTCAGTGTCCATTTCATGGTTTCCTCACCTGTGGTATGTTTTACCACCTATATCGGCTACAGGTCTCAACATATTGTTACATCGTATTACAGACCTTTGATAATCATCACCTTGTCAATACCGGTGTCAATGCAGCAGTCGCTCCTCCCGGTGTTCTCTCATCTTCAGCATCAGACACGGAGGTATCTAATGATCTTGGAGGTGTTGTTGACACAGAGCCTGAACTCCTAGTAGGTGTTGCAGACCCACTGTCTGTGTCGTCATCAGTATCGTCTGTGCCGGTAAAATATTCATGATCTAAGGCTGTTGCAGCATTGGGTCTGTCAGCAGGGCTGAATGAAAGTAGGCTCTGTAAAACACAAAACATTAGAAACTTTTAGACAACTATGACATTATGAAATTAATATGAGTGCATTCAAAGTCTTGATACTAAAAACTTTTACCCAGACATATACATAATGTTATTTAGTATGGGTAAAAGTCTGGTGTTAGTCAACTGTCCTATACCATGAAAAGTAGATTTAGGCCATTTTGGTTATACATCTTTATAAATAGCTATAGGGAATAAAGCCATGACCATAATTAGGACTATTTGCTTGTGGGGCATCGAACCTAAGTAATCTAAAAAGCTTAAATATGAGATGATAATTGGAAAACAAATTGCCAGAAATCGTTTTGCTAGGCTGATTTGCAGAAAATCTGCTGACTGCATGATACAGGTTTTTCAACAACAAACCTGACTGACAGAAATTAAGGTGTTCTGGCATCAAGAAGATTTGTAACGTTGCACATTCACCTGATTATATTTGTTTTTCCAACTAATATGAGAAGAAAGATTATTTTATCATATAACCCTAAAGCTCCCAAAGGTTACTAAAGGTTATAAGAGAAAATCACCAAAAGTCCGAATACATCATAGACAGCGGTCTTATATGGGCACCAAATCACAGCCTATAGGCACCGCCCGCCGGGTGGCTTGGTATAGGTGGACATGGGATTGGGATGCAAGAGGTCCCAGGTTCGAGCCCTGGTGGAAACTACCAATTTCTGACACCCTTATTCAAGAGGTTAAGAACAAAAAGAGGGGTGGGGGGTGGGAGGTAGGTTAGAAGCACAGATTAAACATCTTATGGTATATTTGGCCTTTTCTTTTAAAAATAACATCTTCACACTGTATATTTTCTCAACAAATATAAGGAAACAAACCTGTAATAGCAATAATCCTTCTCTGCAAATTTCGGGAATATATTCATTTAGCGACCTGGGTGATGTTTGAGCAAATGATCCCCATGGTAATGATACATCTGGCCACTGGTCATTTGGAGGTAGACCTAAAATACTACAGTGTCAAGGAAAAAGAATAGAATATTATATTGACACTTCCTACTTAACCATATTGTAAAATTGAGTCAAACTTTAATAATAGAGAAAATAGACGCCCACAATCAGGCAAAAAGTCTTCAGAATGTTGAGTTCTTTCAGTCCCATTCATTTCATATATTAACTTGAGTAGCAACTATACCAAGATTACTCTCAGCACAACTAGTGAAGTTGAAAAGGAATCTTTTTAAGGGCAGCAAGTCGGCATACGAATTTACAATGGGTGTTTGCTGAACTTTGCCGACTTGATTGCGAATTGGTACACGACATCAGATAGGCTCTTTCACAATCTGGAAATGCACTTGAAAGCGGATTTCCAGGTTATAACCGCAATAGTGAGTCTACTTGCTGCCTTTATCCATTTTCGTTGAAAAGACTTTCTCTTCCTACCCCTCCATCAGTAATGGATAAAATGATCCCGGAAAAGGGGTGGGGGGGGGGGGGGGGGGGGGTACTCAAATATAATGTTGCAGGCATAGCATGACCAAGAAAAAGGTGAATTAGGGTTGTCATTAAAGATCGAGGGGTGAATCAGGTGACACCATTTAGGGTATCAAAAAAGCTAAAAAAAACAGCCATTTCCAAGAAATAGAGTACCTTTTCAAACCCTAGTGTGAAAACGGTATCGGTAAAATCCCGATTTTGTGGTGGGAATAGGGGGAAAATGGTGTATTTTGGCTTCAGAAACAATTGCCCTTTATGCGGTGTTTTGAAATACTGTGGCCATGCTATGCCTGCAACATTATACTTGAGTGCCCCCCCCCCCCCGGAAAAATGATGGTACTTTATCATTTATTGACTGGAGAGCTGGGAAAATGGAATATCATTGAAATGTATGATAGTGCCAATAACTTTTTCCTTGATTATAGATTGTGGACTTTTGATGCAGTTGTACTAGAACAAATATTGAAAAACAAAAGCCCCAGTGCCCAAGTTTTTGACCATGGATGACTTCACAGATGAATTGGCGAAAAATCAGTTCTGTCTTTTTAAAAATTGGTATCATGCAAAATTATGACAAACAGGACCCTCTCACAAACCATGTGAGGTAGAATACAATATTGAATCAAAAGTCACAAGTTTTATTCATACTAAATTATGTGAATTGTTTTTTTTAGTTGTTGTATTTTTTCTGGTTAATTTTGCCTCCTCTAAGTTTAGTGAGAATATCACCACCCTGCTTATAAATTATACGAAATGTAAAACAAATCAAACAAATAAATTTTTAAACAAAACAAAAGCACAAACAAACAAACATAAAACTTACTGAAATATCTTATGAAGTTGATCAATATCAGAATTACCACAAAATAAAGGTCTGAAATAAAAACAAATATATATGAATAAAGAAATAAACAAAACAAAAACCAGTTGTATTTTAATAATTAAGTCCAGCATTTTGACAATCTCAAAATGTTGGCAAAATCTCAATATACAATTCTGCAAATGTTGACAAAAGATATTTCATCAAATGCAGGTTTCTGAGGCCAGCTTCAAGATTAAAGAAAATTGTAAAACTGGAAATAAGGGAAATCCACTCTTTGTTACACATGCATATTTGTATTGTTTCTACAATGGGAACTTAAACAAATAAAATTGTGAGGGAAGAGAAATTCAAATTTCAGTCCACAATAAGATAAAAGGAATTGGCAAAATGATAATAGAAAAATACATGGTTCTTTACAAAGTTCGTAATTTCATCAGTCGTTTGTATCTGTTTGTTGTTAAAAGATGATGAACTTGGACCCCTTTCTCAGGGGCGTAACTAGGGGGTGTCCAGGGGGGCAGCTTGGCCCCCCCCCCCCCGGACCCAAAAAAATCGGGAAGGAGAGCAAAAAAATGGGAAGGGAAGAAAGGGAGGAAGAAGAAGAGAAAGGGCAAAGAAAGGGGAAAAGGCGAAGGAAAAGAGAAAAAGAAAGAAAAAGAAGGAAGAGAAAAGGGAAAAGAGAAAAGAAAAAAGAAAGAAACCATTATTTCATCCAAAAAGAGGTGTTTTTTAGCTAAAATAAACAAATTTGTCCATATATGTTCGCGCGCGTTAATTTTTTTTCCCAAGCCAGTACAAAAATCGGGAAGGCTCTTGAGTCTTGCCCCCCCCGGACGGTCAAAGCTGGTTACGCCATGCATTTAAATGTTTATCTTATATAAAGGAAAAATACAGATTTGTTGACTTCATAAAAACATCATATAATAATAATCACCATCAGACTTATCATTACAAATATCAAAATAAGCCTCATCAGTTTAAATGAAATTTTGTACACACATTAACCAAACATCACAACCCGCCAGTATTGACAGAACACTGTACCGGACATGAGCGATAAAATTCAGTTATCATTTCTTATTTATACATACAGTCTGGGAACCTTATCATGACTATTAAGGGTATAGGGCATATAATCTGAAACATGTGGACAAGATAACTTTGCCGTGGTAACACTCTTCAAACTTCCGATAATACCCCATCCTGTCTTATGTTTATCTTGCAAATAGGTTAAGTTTGAATTATGCATGTAAACTTTGTTCAAATGGCTATATTTAATAAAATTTGGTAAATTAAGGTACATATTTGTTTGATAAACTGGTTGGAAATTTATTAACATGCAACATTTAACTGAATCAGTGCTTTGATGTATTTTATTGTTTTTCTCAACCTGCTATTTTTAACACTTCGAAAAATGTCTTTAGAAACTACCAAAATGCATTAATTTGAAGAAAAAAAACCACATTTAAAATAACTATGATAATTAATTTTGAAATTAAAGATAACAGAACAACTTCAATAGAATTTATTATTCTTGCTAAAAAGCACCCTCAAACTGTTCTTTGTCATTTTGGGCTGATATCTTAGTATGTTTTTATCTTAAATTTCCATTTACTTTTTGAGTTCAATTTTGTACCAATCCAGCAAGAAAAACACTGTTTTTAAAACCAGTCCCACAACTTGTGTCCAGTAATTTATTTATAAACAGTAAACTTAAAACAAAATGTATTTTGTTACAGAAAAATTGGGGCAAAATCTGTTAATACACTTTTACCCAATTTTTTCAAATGTGACCTTTGACCTTAGCTAATTTGCATACGATGGTCGTGATCTTGTAAAAAATGTTTTTGAAAACTCTGGTTCATGTTAAAACCATTGTTATGCAATTTACCTATGTGAATCAGTTATGTAATGGTAGAACACATGAAATTAAATGTGAATCCCCACCCCTTAAAAAAGAGGTAAACATTATAATTGAAACTGTCCCGTAAAAAATCACCCTAAAACTATCTTGAGTGCATTTAAAAAAAAAAAACTAAACAAAGATTTTGACAATTTAACCACACCCTAAACTTTTTTTTTCAATTTTTTAAAATCTAGGAAAAACACATCTAAACAATAATGATTTCAAAAATGTGATTATGATAAAGTTAAAACATCTTGTATTTTCTGACATCCTTCCTTGGTCTTGATTTTTACTGTTTTGGCACCATAAGGTCGCAATATCGTAAATCGGTGCACGTAGTGACCGTAGTGGCAAATTTGCCAGGTTTTTAAACCATAAAGGTGGAATAGGACATTAAATTACATTTATTATACAAATAATGAATGTTATGAGTGCAATGGAAAGAATATTCTCATGAGAACGAGGCGAAGCCGAGTTAAATGGGACATTTCATCTTTCATCGAATGAGAATATTCTTTCCATTGCACGAATTGAAACATTCATTATTTGTTTTATATAACTCATACAAATATTCTTGTATTCTTGTATTGTATTATATTGTTCAAAGATAAAACGATGTTCTGAATTTTATTTACAACGAATGATATACAGTGAGCACACTATTAAGCCAGAGTGTTTTTTTTTTTATTTTCCATTGCACGGGCCGAGTGCAATGGAAAATAAAAAATGCACTCTTGTCGAAGAGTTGAAAATGGAAAAAATGATGAACATCCTTCAACCAATCAAATGACTAGAATCTTTGTATGAGTTATATAAATAGAAATAATACGGGACTATGTTTTATTTTGACTCTTTATTTTATGCTAATTATTTAGTTTGGAAATAGTTGTGAATGTGTAGAAAAAATCAGCACCACAGAACATTTTATAATGAAATTAAAGATGGAACAAATATGTGTGTCTATAGAAATACTCGGTCAAGTCGGGCTTTTTATGACAGGCCGGCAAAAACATTACAAAATATCGCCTGATATATCGGGAAAACAAGCCGGTCACCATATTGTTTCTTTGATGATTTCTGAAAGGTTTGCTTCAAAACTTGAAAACAAAATTAAATCTAGAATGCTTGAATCACTAATTACAGAGATACAGAGCGTTTTCAGACTCCTACTTTACGTGTCAAAGTATAGGAACGTTAATTGGGATAGTGCACCCTATAAGCACGCGAAGACAAAATCGCCATTCTTACAAAGTTGATGAGTAAAATCAAATTAAATTATACAATATTTGGCATTTTTAGAAATACAAAAATCTTCCCACATGTTTTCAACAATTTTCAAATAATATTAGTAATGTAAGAACAAGTTAGGCGCCATCAAAATTGCTCGAATGAGGGAAAACGCGCCAAAATCAGCATTTATGTCGTATATAGGCGC
>JXSR01S000056.1:52587-65884 GCA_000969725.1 Ophiothrix spiculata
ATAAAAAGTTCACGTGGAACTGATGTTGGTACTCCTGGTTTTCCGCTATTGTGATCTTCAAACAACCAAGATGTTGAGCTGCCTGAAGAACACAATTGTTGAAAACATGAGTAACAACTTCACTTCACAGACAAAACATCAACATGTCTGAGGAATACAATGGGGCTCTCCACACGGGAGCGTCAAATCTGGATGCATCTAGATCCATGTACATTTATAAAGTGCAGATTGTGTTCACAGTCGTGCATCAATCTAATTATCCTCCTGTTGCGCTTATTGACACGCTGAAGTGTGCATGTGAGCGGAAAAAACGCATGCTATGTGTGTATTTACACGCAATCACTTACACTCACTTGTTCAATTGCTGAAGTCCAGTTTAATCTAGATACAACCAGATGTGCGAGATACAGATTGATTTGTCTGTGTGGAGAGCCCCACTGGCAGGAAACTCAAGTAGCAACACTTGCGCTATGTAACCATTTTATTTTTATTACATGTATTTGCTTGGCATAACATTGAGTACTTTGCACAGAGATTGTCAGTCTACAAGCTTCAAGTAACTTTGTTATAGGTAAATATATATATATATTATGTAATTATCTTGTCTTTGGTATATAAAATGATAATATTAATTTGATTACAAAAATAGAAAAAGCAAATTATTAAAATGTTACAATATGATAAAAAAACAAATAAGGTTCTATCATAATATTCACAGAAATCAATCTTGCAACTAATTTATTGCAAACATATTGTATGTACACATTTTCTTGAAATCAATGTAAAAGTTTAAAAAAAATTAGTTTTCAAATTCAACAAAATTGTTGTGCCCAATAATTGCACAAAAATGTTACATCTCCTGTCAGTAACAGACTATTGGTTAACTCCTTAGGCAGCGAGTTCTGGGTGATCCGCCCATCTACTCTACCACGTTTGCAACCTCCCTCATCCATTTTGGTTGTGTTTGTCCCCTGCTCCTGATGTACATGGCTTTCTTCGGCCACCTAGTGGTATTGTCCTGTTCCTGATCAAAAAGTCTATCACATGCTGATGACATCATCATCGTCATCTAGGGTTACCGGGCTCTGACACCTATCCACCTAAGAATTAACAGTGAACATGATTCTTGACAGGAGATGAAACATTCTTGGAAGTTGTACAACAACAATCTTCTTGGATTTGAAATTAAATTGTTGGAACCTTATGAATCTTTTCCAATTTAAGAGTCCTTGTTGAAATGGATATAATTATGATACCGTATCCACTCGTCCAATTCAACTACTCATTTTCTGAATTTATATCACGTTACAGTTGAGCGCTTTCATACTAGCATGCCAAAAATTGTTTAAATGAAGTGTTGGTCATAGAGTATGACTATTTGTCAAACCTTTGGAAATGGGGATTTTGTTAATTTAAGGATATTGTCAGATGGAAAATAGTTGAATTAGACGAGTGAATAGGGTATTGAAAAAGCAAACTTTTCTTTCTGGAATTGTCAAATCTTTTATAGGACATGCACAATTTTCTGGTCCTGCATGCTCACTTGGTACAGTACTTATACTCTATAAACCTTGAAGTATGCAACAAGCAATCAGATCCTGTTACGAGATGCATAGCATGTCACTTGTATTCTAAAACATGATTTTGTGAAATGGTGGTTTTGTATTGTGTAAGAGATTGGTAATGATTGATTATAGGATTGGTTAAAACCAAATCACTGAGTATTAATTCTTTAACATTAAAATCATCTTGATTTGGCATTATGTTTGGCTAATTTTGTTGCTAACACATGGACAAACATTGAACATTAGATCATTTTAATATTCAGCAAGATTTGGTATGTTGTTATGATTCAAAAAATATGGACTAATTTACTTTCCCGTATGGTCATATTGGTTTAATATGTGCGTTAATCGACTCCTTGTTACATACTTCCAAGATTTACAGAGTATAGATGATAAGTGAGCCTGTGGATAGGCATTTTAATTTTAATTGTTGTGCACCAGAACCAGAGGTTCCAGGAGGGCTCAAGAAATGCACCCGGTGTTCTGCAGTTGCCAAGTAGGAAGTGTCAAGCCGAGCACTGGAAAATTCACCGCACATCTTGCAGTAAACTTGAGGAATTAAAATGCACTGAATATTAAATAAATGTTTTTAACTTGATTGTATTCTCATTGTGATTATTTTGCATCGATTTGAAGAATCAACTGGATTGTTTTCTGCACCTGTTTGTAGACATGATTGTTATATTGATCATAGCACATTAAAGTAGACTTGAATTTGTTCTGTGCAATCAAAGCCCTTTTTTGTGGTGCTATTTTGACATTGAGTTGGAAATCCTAATGATAAATCAACCGTGTCGCAAATTGTGACTGTGTACATTTTAGTGAGTGATCAGTTGATCATTTTGTGATTGTTTAACTTTTCCAATGGAACTAAATTGATACAAAACTACTGAGACAATTTTTGTCTCAGCTCTCTACACCTTTGGGTGGTGTGCCTGAAATAAAAGGCGGGAAATCCACACAAGGAAGGAAGGTAGGAAATCCATACAAGGAAGGAAGGAAGGATGGCCCTGGGAAATTCACATTGATTTAGAATTATAAGCTAGTTCCCAGCTATGTTAATTGACTATACAAGGCACCAAGATTTTTCAGCATTCAAGTTATTCTTTGTCAAATGTACTGCTACTTGTTTCACATTTTCATGCCATTTTGTTGTGTGTAGCTGCAACAAGCATTCATTGGGCAATTTCTGCCCAATAAACCCCAGGTAAAATGCATTATGTGCATTAATAAAGCATAACAGATACTTCCCACAATACAAAACATACAATTTATTTCATTCCATTCCCAATCAAGGTGCAGTATTGTATCTATTGGTAAAATTGTGCCGTTCTTAAAAAAACTGAATGGGAAAATTTTGTCAGAAAGACAGTCCTGCACGTCATCAATCCCATTCCCATGGTATAAAGTTGTTCATGTTTGATATAGCAGATACTGCATAAATTTATGAAAGAGAATTGATCATCTGCTCATTAGTACAGGATTTATTCAAAGGAAAAGGAAGTAACATGTTATTTATCTCTAATACACATACTGCGTTTTTACTTTGTTGGATATACAGAAGACAGCAGATCTACATTTCCAAGATCTTGATCTTCTATTCTGAGTGCAAACAAAATTTGATAACCATTTATAATGTACATGTATGTTACAGAAACATATCTTCAGCTTAGTACTTGTTAAAAGTTCAACAGTTATAAAAAAAAACCTCTATCACTTTGGTAAAATATTTGATCATGTTTCAAAATACACAAGATTTCCTACTCTGGGTAGGTGGGTGTTCATTGTACTGTTATATACTGTTACATGTATTTATACTAGGAAGTAGGCAAAATATTGCCGCATATTAGTTGAAGTAGTAAAAATTTCCGATCTGAAGTTGTTGAAACATATGTTACTTCTTCCTGATGCAAAGCAGAGGGAAGTTGTAGCATGAATCCAAGACTGAGGGATTAGGAATTATAATTCTTCCCAAAATAAACCCATGTTGTATTTTTTTTACTATACCTCATAAATATTTCACATTTTTATATCATTTACATTTTGTAAGCACAATAAAAACAAAAAAAATCTACACAATTTACAGGATTGCTTGCCATCCAATTTTCATTACAAAGTTCATGGTTATGCATTACATTGTATGGACTGCCAGGAACTTACTTTGCCACATATATATATCATGCGGGATAAGGCAAGATGCAATAGTTTTCTGGGGTTTTCTTTTTCGGATGCGAGTGTTACACGCATTGGGAGGATGTAGGCAAAACTACTAGTATATAGCATGTACATACATATGTACATATATCAGCTGAAACTGACTGATTTTATTTTGTGGATGCCTGCTAAATATTTATGAGGTATAGTAAATGCAATTACAATATAAAGCACATTTAGCATTGTTTAACAAATATTCCAACTTTTCCTTCAACGTTACATAACAAAGAAACCCTGTAAACAACAAATCTGTTACAATCTATATAAATATATCTGATAACATAAACTGGCCCTTAACAATGCTTAAGGTGGCTTCAGTGTGTTTTATCCAAGAAATTTATAAAGGGGAACCTATATTCTCCGCCATTTTGATTTCACCGCCGTGCAAATCCTATGGGACGGCACCCATCTTGGATTGTCGCTCATGGAGGTTGAGTTATTGTACCTCTGGCATTTTACGGCTCCGAGTGCCTCACTTCGAGAGTCTTCGCAACAGATTAGCAGGAAAATTGGCGTACTTTGATCAGAGCGCGTATTGAAACGCAGACACAGTTTGAGCGTGAAACAAAATGCACACGCTGTATATGCGTCAAGTGAAGATTTATGCGATCTGCTTGGACATCAGGCCAAACTCCGAATACATCCGGAGGTACAATAACTCTGCTCCATGAGCGACACAAGATGGTGGAGAAAACTGGTTCCCTATAAAAATTCCCTGGTTTTATCACTAATGGATATAGTTCGTTGCTTACAATTCTGTACTAACATGATGCAGTAAAGCTCATTTTCAGAACCTCTGCAACTCATCATCATGTTCAATAAAAAAGAACAGCTTGATCAGCCTGTCAAGCTTCAAGCTTGTTGTAAAAATAAAGAGGACCCTTACAACTTGTCATGTTGTCTCAACTTTACAGCATTAGCAACCACGACAAACAGACAAAACCAACTCAGTAAGTGATTATGATTTATAACATATCATTTGCACCAACAAGCTTAAGATGATTGTAGAAATATATGCATACTTGAAACAAACAAACAAACAAATATGTGAAACATCAAAACATCAGTAAATGCCAGCTCTTGTCATTTTCACCTTTTTAAATATTTGCAAAGACCATACTTTAAGGATTAAAATGACACCTTAATGAACTTCACACAATTTCCAAAAGTCAAGTTATGGTCCGTTAAAGGTTGTCAGGGAGTAAAACGTATAACTGAGATAAATGCGTTCAAAGATTAGAAGCCGTATATTTTCTGTTGATTGTCTTAAGAATATGCCAATTTATTTCACCTTTCCTATCATTTTCTTGAAATGAAACTTTGCTGGTATTTTGTAGTAAGCACTATGAATGTGAATCTGTCAAAAAATCAATTTCGGCAAATTATGACCTTGACATGTATTTTCACCTGTAGCGCAAAATGAAGTTTCTGGCATTTACTGCTCATACGGGCTGGAAGGTCACATATGGTGTTGGATTATGTGTTGAGAACATGATTTTGTTCGATTTTATATAGCAATTGTACATCAGTAAATCTTATATAGTTATACATGACATAAATATAAATATTTTATTTAATATATTATAGTGATCGAAGTACTAAAAACCAATAAGTTTTCATGCAGCCGGTAGTGATCCCTAAATATTTTTCCCACTTCAATCTTCTAGAGAACTAATTTTGCTAGTGAAATAATCGGAGTATGATTGTTAGAATTTGAGACTTTCAGCGTGTTTCTACTAAGTGGTGGTTGATGGGTGATGTAGTTTATGGTATCAAAAATACGAGTTCAGTTTAGTAGAAACAAGTCGGTTGACGTATATTGTTCAATCTTGTTCACCTTTTTAAGAGTTAACATAGTTTTGAGCGAGCCATCAGCACCTTTTCATTGCAATAGAAACAGGTCGGTTCATGGATCACCCACTAAATTTGTGGAGCACAAAATACGGTTGATGGTTTACAATTTGTTGCGTGACCAGTAGAAAAACGCAAATTGAGTTTTTGGTTGATTTCTCCCATGTATTTATATATTCCATCAAGAAAGACATGATCAACAATATACTACCTTTACTTGCGTGTACAAGATTGATATAATTCTTTAAAAAAGTTAAAATGGTAAAAATGTGATGTCTTTATAAGGCCACTGTAGTAGTAGTATTACAAATACAAAATGGTTTGAAGGAATTGTGTAAAATACTGACCCCAAAGTGTTAGATGACAGAACGTCCCACCTCCCTAGATACAGTAGATGCAGATAGTCCTGTCAACCACCACCAAGGGAAATAGTGTTTCACACTAGTTCAAGAATAATTTCAAATCTAGACAAACATAAATTTACTCACTCGGAGCAACCAACATTGCAAACGAAACCATCGTCCTTCAGCTGGGTTGTGATGTCGACTTTGAGGCTAGTTGGAAGTGACGTCATCAGATGTTAAAGATGATGTCATATTGCGAGGAATAAATTTTATGGTTCTGTCCCAGGCGTGCGATAGGTTCACTCTCACCCCTCCACTAAGGTTGAGGGAAGGTTGTTCAGCTCTCACCCTTTACTCCCTGTTCAAACCAATGGCTTTCCCGGTCCAACTAGCCTCAAAGTCGACATCACAACTCAGGTGAAGGACGGTGGTTGGTTGCTCTGAGTAAGTGAATTTCTGGTTGTCTAGATTTAAAATTATTATTGAACTTATATCAACCCAGAAGAATGAGAGTATACACTATCAGTTTTTCACACTACTTTCTCTAAAATTAACCAAATTGTACTAAATATTACTATCAATACTACTGAACTAGGGAAATGGAAACATGGAGCAATTAAATAACAATATATGATGATGTACGACACAAAGTCATGTTATAAAACTGATTCTTATCAACATAAAACTCGAGTCTCTTAACAAAATCTGATATTCAAAGGTGGGTTGAAAGACAATTTAATGTGGCAGTTTGCACAAAGTCAGCAAATGTACATTTCAAAATAGAACACCAAATTTTTGTGTGATATCACTTGCTCTTTTGATCTGTAATCATGATATAGTATGAGATGAGTCGTATCAATGCCTTTTAATTCATTGGCATAAAGGTTGCAAACATACACAACAAGCAAAGCACATGTAACCTTTTCAACCTTATTTTTTGGACCTGTGCGTATGCTCCTCCTTGGGACGCTGCATACATTGATACTTGGTGTCCAGTCCATCATTTGGGTACTGGGGACGTGTCCTTAGCACAATGTACTGATGCAGATGATGTAAGCTTCTACCTGAATTATGGCTTATTCAGAGTCTGTCAATATGCATCGTTAGGGACTAATCAGATATTGCATTATGGGATATTCAAAAGTACCATAGTCTATATAACTGGTGATTTAAAGAGTTTATATTTTCATTTCAAAAATATATTTTGCTTTTCAGTGATTTATCAATCATTTTCAAATAATCAAAATGTGCACAGATCTATATACATCTCGCAAAAAGAAACACACCATGTCTTTGGATCAGCAGTGTGTCAAAGTCTGATGATTCTGAATGTTTCCAAAATATACATTTTATTGTTGCAACTCTGCTCTGTCATAGAACATCTAACTTTTGAAAATATACGTGCGAAAATGGCTAAGATAGAACGCTCGAAAGATACTGGACCCCAAACAATTGTTGCACTTTATGTATAATTTCAATGGTCGCTATACAGTTATACTGCATTCCTGATACATAGGCCAGCTAATAGCGACCAATATTGAGACTGTCATATCACCCGTCATCATGGTCATTATAACAACTTCCATAGCATTGCATTAGTAGCAAATGAAAGATGACCATTTTCATACAAATTTTCACAAGTGAGGTGTTTTATGAAAGAGTAAAGATGCAGCGATAAAATGTATATTTCCGAAACGTTCAGAATCATCAGACTTTGACACACTGCAGATCTAAAGACATGGTGCGCTTCTTTTTGTGCAAGGTGTATATAAAAATTCATCAAAAATTATTTTGTTTAAACCACATAGCCTAAAAAATACTTTATCAGCATATATTTCAAATTGCCTATATGACGTTTGACAATGGTACCGTATGTGATTTTGACATGATCAACAAATTAAGGTTGCTAAATTATTTCCCTAAACAAAGTTTAGTTCCAATCGGACCATAAAATACATATCCCTGCCAGCAGGGTTGTCTACACTGCAAGAATCCCCTACCATCTCATGATGAATAATAACCCACTATAATACCAACGGGTACCCAAGAAAAACAACTGACAAATCCTGGCAGTCACCTGCCAATTAAGTACTGAAGTGGCCCTGTACTTGATACCGGAATAAAATTCTCTAAAATATGTTAAATAATAAGGTCAGACACTAAAATGACACATAATGGCTACATGTAGTTCCTATAATGAACGTTAAGTACATATATAGTCAAACCCCAGTCCAAACTAGGCTACTGTACTCATCACCACATCCTTAGCATTCGTTATGGTATAGTCTCGTATCTTGTGATATATACTTTCCTGTATGCCCGTGAATACCAGAATAAAGCAAAGGACCATTTCCATGTCATGAAGACCCATACTGCAGCAACGTAATAACCTTTGTCATTATCTCCAGAATTATTCAATGGATAAAGTGCTGTAAAATATAGACAGAAAAAATTGTTTAAAGGGGCAATTCATGATCCACTTTTCACCCTCAAGGTCACCTCTATCAAATTTGAGTTTTTTAGCTTATAAGAATCCTCAAGTGGTATATGTAACGATCCCCAAACCGTTCTTTCATATGTGCTTGCATTTTTGAGAAAAGTGAGAAAATGTGTTATTTTCTAATTATTGTCGGGGCCCCGACAGTAATTACAACACAGTAGTCTATGAGGATTTTCAAAATGCTGAAAAGCTTGTAACTTAGAAACGAACAGTCGGAATCAAGTGAAATTTTCAGTATATATTTATGTTGTACTCTTCTTTTTATTTAGCTAGAAAAGAGGCCACATCAAAATCATGAATTGCACCTTTATTAGTTACACAAAAAATCTTGTTATATGGATTGCATTTATAATCGGAAATGGATTTGTCAAAATGGCCTTAAGAAAATTTTAATTAAAAATGCTCCATATTTTTCACTAACTTCAAGGTCTGGACATTAGCACCTGCCCAGCAGCTAATGTGGGTGATTTTGACATTGGGTGGGTAAAAATGTAGCTTTAGCCATGACTATAGCAGGTACAGATTTTTTTCGTATATGGGGAGTCTATGTCAAGAAATGATCCCATCATCTTGAATCATATTACCTTGAAAACTCAACTACAATTAATTTTCTTTTCATTCAAAAATGTCAAAATTATGGCAAGTGAATTTCTTGTTATTGGTAAAAAAAAAGGTAAAGGGGACGTACTGTATTTCACAGGTCGGAGTGCCCATCTCTCTTACAAAGCATTTGGGCCAGACTCCACAATTTGTTATATTTGTGGTGAGGGGCTTTAAATTGGATTTTTGCAGAACTACAATTTTCTGAATCAGCCCGATGCACTAATTTGAATGTAACTCTGCAACCGAACATCCAATAACCAAAAGCAAGGTGTCATTTTAAAGCTTAAAATTTCAGCTTTCAGACAAGACCAAAAAAAAAATGATTTTGGGGCTCTTAAGGTACCTTTCGATATGGCGGGTCACATATGGTATAACCCTGTCTATAACATATTCGTGGGACTTAAACGCACATTTTTGTGATTATCTACAGTGAGATTAAAGGTGTAGGTTCCGATCACATTCTCATCCCCCTGGGCTCAACCTGAAGTAGTATATTTTTTGATGCCAAAAGAAAGCCCGCATTTTTCTGATTGTGAATCCAAAATTTCACCTCGAAATTCTTCATAGTTTCGGAGATATGGCACAAAATGTAAAACTAATTGGTATACCTATTTCCATTTCTTTTATATTAACATAACAGCCTCATCCCCAGGGTTGCATACTTTCTTTTGCCTCTCATGAGAAAACAAGATGCAAGCTAAGGTTAAACCAGAGGTCAAGGTCAATCAGTTAAAAGTAAAGTATACACATCCTAAAATAGGAAACCTACATCTTTAAGTGAGATCTGGATTGGATAGGGTACATGCTAGCATGTTTATTTCAGTTCCAAAACATTTACAATCGGTGTTCCCAGATTATCCCAATTGGTCCCCATGGTGGTTCAAACTGATAGCAAAGTTTGCAATCTCCCTTTCAAATCCTAATGATATTAAATGCTTCCCATCATGCGTTGCTTCCCATGGGTTATTTGTATAAGATGGTGTGCTGATAGTGATGAAACTACCCTTCATTGGAAGTTGTCATCTTGCATTTTTGGCAAAATTCATTGTTCACTAAAGCTTGAAACAACTTCCTCTACAAAAAAATCCACCAGGAAGAAATAATGATAGGAAGGACATAATAAATATCATATTTTCTTCAAATTTAAGGGCAGAAAGTGGTTACTTACGCTGATCTTGGACAGCTGCTAATATAATGTATACAAAGAAAGCTACAACGCATCCTGCTTGTACTATAAACCCTAGTAGAATACCGGCCTTTAGACGATATACCCACTTATCACGATTCCACTTTAGGTGTGCAATATGGACAACGAGAGTCATTGTGGCAAAACATGCTGTAAAAATGAAGAAACAATTTAAGATATTTTAGATATCACCTTTTGAGGCAAATATCAGATAGTTCAGTATACATACTTATAGTTATCCCCTGTTTGCTCATGCAAACCATTAATATATTTTATTAATATTTTTCGTCTATTGCATGAGAACAAACAGGGTATAAGAAATTTAGGTACCGGTATGCGATGTGGACAATCAACATGGGGTGCACTGGAGTTGTATAAAAGAGAGGAAGGAATGGAAGATATTAGGCCCAGGACATAGAAGAACAGGGGTAGCTAGTAGCTACATGTGAGACTTGGAAAAAAATAGGGCTTGGGTGTTGAGGGTGTGAAAAAATGGGGTCATTGGGTGTCAGCTTAGCAATAAAAAAGGGGTCAAGGCTGACCATATCTCTGATCTCAATATAGAGTCTTACACATAATCACCCAAAATAAACCTTCAAAATTTGAGAATTATCCAAGGGGCCACTGAGCTATGTATTGGTGTACACATGCGTGAACAAAAATCATGCAAAAACAGGTTATTTTTTCCTGATCAGCAAAGAAAGCACTGAACATGTTACGGGGCCTAAAAACACTGATTTTTAACAAAATGTTTTAGTGTTGATCCTAAATACCCCTTAGGCCTTGTATCCATTGGCTGTACCCATATTCCGTCTGCACTTATCTCGTTTTCTATTGTTAGTAATTGCGCGGCGCAACACAGACAATAAACTTCGTTCTGCTTAGTGATCATATCAGTGGGCTATGTACGGCAGATGATTCCTATGACCTGGCAGCACCAACAATCAACATGTTCATACTTGGTGAGCACCAGGTAATTGGAATATCTGCCGTACACAGGCCACTGATATGATCACTAAGCAGAACGAAGTTTATTGTCTGTGTTGCGCCGCACAATAACCAACAATAGAAAACGAGACAAGTGCACACGGAATATGGGTACAGCCAATGGATACAGGGCCTTGGGGACCACTGCCACTAAGAAATGCAGTGGAGTCATCAAAGCAATTTTGGTCCCACCACTGCCATTCACTAATGAACACCCCTTGTGGGATTAGAGTGGGATGGACTGATTAAGGTTTGCCTAGCGCCTGCGTACCACATAGTTCAACCTAAGAAATGCGTGTGGCTGTAAACGTTTCACAACGTTTCACAAGCACTGCAATTCAACCAATCACAGGCTGCAAAAATGTGAGAGGAGTTGGCTTTTATGTAAACGTAAACCAACGTAGCAACAAGCGTTGGCTCCAAAAACCCTGTGAATGGTAACACTTAATCTAATAATAATAACTTGGTTTTGGTATGGCGATTTTTCATTTAGATCAAACCGCTCATGATTCGTTGCAGGTAGATCGTCACAATCATTTCACTCCATTTAGTGGCAGCTTTTTTCAGGTGCACATCCTGTCAATACTTAGATTGTACTATTTACCCTTTTGCAGCTTCCCATAGAGGGGAGCGTGGCGGAGCGGTTAGAGCATGAGTCTCGTAATACAAATGTTGTGGGTTTGAGTCCCGGGCCGGGCGATTTTCGTCTCCTTGTTTCCTTGGGCAAGAAACTTTACTCTACTTGTTCCGTGGTTCCGAAGTCACATTAATATAAAGCTGTTGGTCCCCCAAATAGATTCCTTAATGGGGTATGCATGTCATGCAAGTACAGTGTATCATTGATTGATTGATATCCTGGGTGGGGGCAGACTATGATGGACAAATTTGGTGACAGTTTTAAGTTGACTGAAAACCAAATGCACAAAAGCGCTGGGACCGGGGATCGAACCCATGACAGTCCTGGGCTCATTGGTGCAAAGCGAGGGAAGTACCGCTGCGCTAATCCGCTTCCCCGCTAGAAGAGTAATCGCTCTCAAGCTTATTAGAAAATAGTGTTATCAATTAAAATCCCATCAATGCCACTCATTAGGGATTCCTGTGGGATGGACTATCTCCCAGGGAGGGGCGCTCAAGTATAAGGCGTAAAAAAAATTTGTTGTGTTGCCCTCATCCGCCCGGTCGTAAATTTCGAAATTCTACATCTGGCATTTTTATTTTTTATTTTGTACACGTTTGTTGTAATTTTTTTTGATATAAAAATTTACGGGTTTTTCGCCTTGAAAATGCAGTAAATTCTTCGGCGACTTGACGGACATGTTTTTGTTTTGGAAGACTCTATTCGCAGTATCGTACTGCGAATAAATTCGCAGTATCGGACTGTGAATAAGAAGATGCCGATGCCACCTAATTAAAATTCGCAGTATCTGCAGTACTGCAAATAGTAGACGAGCTGCCTCTTATTCGCAGTATGATGCTGCAAATAGGTTAGTTTTTAGCTAGTCTCTTGTAATACTTGAAATCCTCGATAACGAAACTACTAGTATGCGTGCAGATACGAAAAAGTCTAGCACTCTCTGTGCAGAGGTCAGCGATCAGAAGTCATCACATTCTTTTTTGTACGTATATTCAAAAAAAAAAAAATTCAAAATTCTTGAATTGGAATGAAATAAATGGAACCGGAAGGTGTACTACCTTTTAGTTACGAGTTTTAATAAATATTAGCAAACAACAATTTTAATATTATTTTTTGAATCATTTATTTGTTTAATTTTCATGAATATATTTCGCACAAAAAACACTTCTCACCTCACATATTTTGCATTGTACCATTTATCTCAAGATCTGGAGGTTATATCTTTACATTACAAGGGCGAATTGCTCCCTATTTTGATAAAAAAGTCCCCTTGCAAAGGTGAAGGAGGGCAAAAAATATTCAAAAAGCACATCAATCGCCCCACTTAATAAAACTTAAGTAGATGAAGTTAAACTACCGGTACCCAAAATGATGCTCATAACATGATAAATATATTTAGCAAAATATCCCAAG
>JXSR01S000057.1:12764-24829 GCA_000969725.1 Ophiothrix spiculata
GTCAAACCCATTTAGCGTAGCAAAGTATGATGATATGCATGGATGTATGTAAAATGATGCTGATATAATGTTCTTGGATGACACTGCCAGGGTTAACATACGTGAATGTTTCATTAAAGAGAGTATCTGATGTCAGGAAGCTTGTAAATAATCGGGATGGAATCTTATAAGAGGGCAAGTGTAAGCTTGATATGCACCATATGACAACATTCATTATTTTTTTGGTTTAAACCATACAAATCCTTGTTTCTTTCTTGTTTATCAAAACAAAAAATGCTCTGTAACTTAGAAATTTAAATTGAAGTACATTTTTTACTACACTTGCAAATATTTGAAAAACAAAATTCTTTACTTTGGAATCACAAATTCAAACGTGTACACAGTCACTTCAACTATCTGTTGTGACTAAATTAATGTTGCTGTTCTGAAAATTTACCTCTAGTTTTAGCATCTTTTCTATAGTTTCAAAGCAGCTGCCATACCATATACACGAATAAGTGATGTTTTATTTAAAGTAAAAGGAGTTCTATGTCAGAATCATTTAGCGTCAGCAAGAAACAGTTTCAAACCATGTTAATATGCTATTATTTAAATAATCGTAAGATGATGTTTAAGTATCTTGTTTAGATGAAAAAAGTTAATGTGTGTATGTTTAATTTGAAAACTATGAGGGTTGGCAGCGTATTAATTAATTTAGATTTTCTGTGTTTACTTTGAAAATTAGTAGCTAATTGTTAACAAACCGTTTGCGAACCTTGAGAACCTTTTAAAACCAGTGTGGATATAATTGATAGTTCATCTTTCAATTGGTATATGACTAAATAAGTACTTGTCTGTGTTACAGAAGAGATGAATTTTATACTTAACTGTGACTTTTTCAGTTAATCTTAAAAATGGGATGATATGCATTGAGGCACAAAATTCAACAAGGTAAAGTATAGTACTAGGCAAGCAAACTTATTAAAATCTTTGTAATATTTATCATGTTTATACCTTTGACTTACGAAATATGAATGGCGTCAATATAATGATTTGATGTGTCCTGTAAAAGCAATGCAATGATTTTCAGAAATATAGAATACTAGTCTTCTCCAAACTTATCTAGGGCAGGCAACAATGCACACTCTTCACAACAGCTGGGTGTCACTCTAAGATCTCTAAGCGGATGGGAGTTTTGTTGGGTCTTTCTTCGGAGTAGTTTGGGCGCATGTAAAATAATACCGTGGCTGTCCATGAATCAAATCAAAATCCTTCAATCAAGGTCTCTTTGAGGAATTCTGATTCTGCATTGCGTGTTTTTCCTCTCAATAAAGATGGGACATATTTGACAGGATATCTAACTTTAGGCAATTGACAATAAATTAAACTCAGATAATAAGACAGAATTCTTCTTTGCATCTTTGCTTGATCGTTATGGCTGTGTCTTTAACCTTTGTTGTCTACACCTTGATAGAACAGTGATTACAACCACTTCTGTCTGTACCTAATATTGGTGTTACTTGTGATCATAACATATAGATGACCCAACACAACACTAATATCTGCCAATTTGTGAACTGCCAGAGTCACAACATGATACGTTCATTGATTCAGATACTTGGGATAATACGGTATTGTCAGAAATTATTTTATCTTTCATAAAGATTAGGCCTTGTTCCCAATTCATGACGGAATATCCTCCGACATTTCACGCAAAAGCCATGACGAAATGTATTTTGAGTAATGACGCAACATTATTGAGAGAAACGCATAACTATCTCCTTTGAAGTAGTCTATATAATGATAGAGGCCCTGACGCAATATGTCTGCATCATTCAATACACTTGTAAATCTATCTTTGAATCATGACTTAATATTTTTCTGCATTATGATGCATGGCAATTGCGTCAAGCCCTTTCGTTACTGCTTTCGTATGACTCAAAAGCTTTCGTCGTGAATTGGGAACCGTGCCTTACTGCAACCTCAAAAGAATTTGGCCAGACTAAAGAAACTGTAGAGTAAATGTGATTTCTTTCTGGTAATAGCCAGGACCTCTTGGTTCACAAGACTCATGTGATATTAGTTACGTCAGGGCCTTTTCAGTGACCCTCAATTATTAAACCCTCTTCCAACTAAAAAGCACAATTTGTAATAAAAAATGAATTTAATGTAGTATGAAACACTTGTATGCTTGTAAGTATAATTTATCAAATAAAATATGAATTAATATACGTCTAGAATCCCAAAGTTACCTATTTAAAGGCAAGATGATGTAACTTAGTTAACATACGACATATATCTATATGTTTGCATCCTGTAAGACATGATATCAAAATCTAATTGCATACAATACGATGATGTTCACCTATTTCTTTTTTATTTTTCCCACTCAATACGTTGGCTTTTGCTGCAGGTGTAAGATATCTTGGAAAAGCGTCCACAAAAAGTAAATGTTTGTATATCAAATTTTGCTGTATACAGGTAAGAAGTAAGCTTAACCTATATTTGTAAAATAGAGGCAAATCTGAACCCTTTTATCGCCGGAAATGCGGGATTCTTTTTTATATATTCTACAACCGATATATACTTTTGAAGTTACATCAGTTTATGTAAATTTGTTCCATTTCACCTAAATTTTACTTGATCCTAAGAAATATCGGATGAATGAAAATCAAACAACATTCCTTATTTTTCCGCACCTATGCTTACATATAATTACGAAGAAGTCATGAAATTGGAATTATATTTTCAGACTTAATTTAAGGATCATTTCTCCTCAACATTTTCTCCTAACATAATTGCTCAATCATGTTAATGTTCAGCACAGTTTGTATACTATATGGCAAAAGAAAGTGGACAGATGTATAAATCATGATTAGCGATCCCAAACAATCCACCAATCTGAAGCGTTCTGTAGATTTGAGCCATGTATTTGTATTATGTAGAATTCTGTTTTATACAGCTAGATTTAAGCTAAGTAGCGGTATTAATAGCTATGGTGTACTTAATTAAGACATCAAGGTCTCGCACTTTCGTAGGTATCCATCTAAATGTCTAAACCTTCAAATGTGCTCACTAAATAATACTACCCACAACTTCAACTTTTAAGTACATGATGCATATTCTAAAACCAGAGACACTGCTAGAACGTTCAATATGTTCAGCACGAAGATGAGTCAGATCATTTTCGAAGTTCGGAAGGTATGATGTCAAACCCATTTAGCGTAACAAAGTATGATGATATGCATGGATGTATGTAAAATGATGCTGATATAATGTGCTTAGATGACACTGCCAGGGTTAAAATACGTGAATGTTTCATTAAAGAGAGTATTTGAGGTCAGGATGTTAGTGAATAATCAGAAAGCGAGGCAAACTTGATATTTACCACATGACTTGCTAGCATGACTTGATCTTTTCCTCCCAATATTTTCATTAACATTATGTTTAGCAGTACGGTGCCATATCAATTTTTTTTTTTTGGTTATTTCTGAAGACAATCATACAAGGATCTCAAACTGATAGTGAAGAAAGTGTATTTGAATTTTACTTACCTAGCGACGATTATAAAAATTGAAAGAATTCTATCAATACTTCTAGCATCACATTGATAATAATTATTATTAGCTCATTATAAATTCAAACTAATAGAAGGCAAATCTTTAATTGAAACAATGCTCATTAGAATGTTGTGTTCTGAATTCATCGGGTAAGAAACCTGCATCTTCTATAGTTTCAAAGCGCTTCCGTACAGGAGTGAGTCGGATTAAAAAGAAAGTACGATGTCACAACCATTTAGCGTCATGAAGACACAGTAACAAACTATGTTAATGTGCACGGTTGAACATAAAATGAGGTTAATGCAACTTGCCTGGATGATAATAATAATAACACAAGACTTATATAGCGCAAACTGAAAGACCTCGAAGCGCTTTACAATATCAAGAAACAAATGTAAATACAAAAATAATTAAACAAATAGGTTAAAAATTAACAGATTTTAAAAATATACTTTTATACACACAGATATGATTTTTTTTAAAGCACTTGTTAAAATCAATGCACAGATAACAAGAATTGCACCCAATTAAAAAACACAAGCATTAAAAAGTACAAACTACTGCAATTGCAGGAAGTTTAAGACGACTGCGGGTGGAAACCTGCAGCCTACCAATGAGGTGGAAAACCGCATGGGTTTTATACGGCAATATTTAATTTGAAAGAAAACTATGAGCTCTGAGTGTGTGTCAATTAATTAAGATTTTCTGTCAATGTTTTTGAAATAAGTGCTATGAAAAAAGGTGTTGACAATCGCTGATTCACCTTGAGAATTTATATTTAACGTATCAAAAAACCTTTTAATGCAAGTAGTCTGTATATACTATTCCTTTTCATCATTTATTTATTTTTTATATTTTTCAAACACATTAAAATCATCTATCAATGGGTACATCGACCAAAGCAAGTACCCGTCTAAATTACACAACAGATGGATTTTATACGTATTTGTGACTATTCAAAATCAATCCTTTAAAAGGCATGGATTTGTCACAAAAATCCACGATTTCACACATGTGAAAGAATCCATTGATTATGACCAAACAGAATATGAAAAGAGTGACAAACTATTGTCAGGGCACGGTGTTTTGAGATATTCCTTGGTAACTGTAAATCAGCAGACTTGACAACGAAAAAGAAAGAAAGAAAGGAAAAAAAAATAATGTACATCATTTATTGGTTTTGTATGAATATATAGGTAGGGTTTATTTTTTTTTCAGTAGAAATGCATAATAAATGACACTCTCAACTCAAAAGCTTAGAAATATTTTTATTTTTGATTCAAAAACATGAATTACATCAAAACACTCACTTAATGTGTCCTGTAAAGTTAACAGAATGCAATGGTTTTCAGAAATGCAAAATACTCTTCAAACTTATCTAGGTCGGCGAACATTGCATCTCCTTTACAACAGCTGGGTGTCACGGCAAGATCTCTTCAAGCGGATATGAGTTCTGTTCTGTTTTTCTTTTGATTCTTTGGTCGGATGTAAAATAATACTCTACACATGCTATAGCTGTCAATGAATCAGATCAAAATCTTTCAATCAAGGTCTCTGTCAGCAGTTCTGCATTTTGTTTTCCTCCTCTCTAAGGATTAGACAATTAATTGTTTCAGGATTATCCAGCAAACATTTCCGAAGAGTACCTTTAAAGGTAACAAGTTTGAAAAAGTGTACTTTTATAGCCCCTTAACCAAAAATATCTGATGAAATTAACTAAATTAATCAATAAATTAATCTTATATTGACTCTAAAGTTCCTTTCCTAAGACACATCATGCAGCGCTAAACACGAAGTAATTTCTCATTGCTCTTCCATGTAATTGTCTATACTAACTTTACGATACGCTTCACTGGATGGCAAGAAAAAAAATCAAACCGACCCTCCATTTCTCGTGCTAATTCATATAAATTAACATTTTGAGGGCGCTCTTTTGTTTCAAATTTGTTTCGCCTGTATCCGAGTAACTCGTTATGTTGCACTCAATTTTGAAATGAGTTTTGAACAATTGTTTTTGCATAAGCACCACAAATCTTTTTTTCACGGAAGATCAAAGGTATTTAGTACAAAAGAGTTTCATTAAAATAAGATGGTCGGTCATAGACAGCAAACACAAGCATTATTGATATTGGACATGATCTAAATTGAAGCAGTTGACTTCAAGTTCAAGCAATAATAAACATTGAACTCTTTTAAAGTTGTTTCATTCAAATACGTTCTAAATTCAAAGCTAAGAAGGCTAACCAAACTATGGCTCATGCGCCCTCCCCTTACATTTATTTGTGTGCCATCGTATGGATAATTAACATAAAACTGGAATGATTATTCTCACAATAATGGACCGTATTTGATGAACATCAGTTTTTAACAAAGATGAATTTTAAGTATTCTACATTTAATCAAATGAAGGTTATCTAAAAAAAGATCATCTACAGACAAATCTTTGAAAAATGTTGTGCTATGTCTTGGATTGAACATTAATAACACAATATAAGTACTGAAAGTACAAATTTGCGGGAGTTGCATTCGAAGAAATATCCAATTAAGTTGCTGCACCTGCTAAGTGCTGCTAATCTTCAACATCTTCTCTTATATTTTCCACTATTTTGGCGTTTATATGCTTGGAAACATGTCGGAATGGAAAATTATACAAGACCTGAAGTCGAAATACATAAGAGCACTTTTTATAAGCAAACCATAGCGAAGCATTCGTTACTGCCGCACTTCATCAGCTTGATCAGCAAAATGTAGCTAATATCAAAATGGTAACATAACCATTTCATTTTTTTGCATAGTAATTAGAAACTTGCATAGGTATTATTTCAAGAGTTATAAGCTTTTACAATATACTTAAGAAATGTTTGTAATATTTTTCAACCTAAGGCAACCCTGACTTTGTTAATTCACTCAAAACATTTTTCAGAAGCAAAACGAGTATAACAAATCATGCGCATGCGTGTTTTGAAAACAGCCTGGAACCAAATAACAAACTTGAGATTTCTCCTGTTTTGACAAATCATTTAACTCTATGTTCTTGTCTGATTCATTACACTGGGATTGAAAACACGACTGTTCTAATTTCTCTTTCTTCTCTTCACTGTCACACAAGAGAGGAATAGCAAAACGCGATGTCATAAGATCACTTTCCTCCCTTAAAGGGCTAAGCTCTCAATCTGACTACAAATCACTAAATATGCATTTAATATGAGGTAACATTTTGAGAACAAAAAGGTTATTCGCTATTAGAATGAGAACAGAAAGGCGGATGTGACTCGTGTAATATTTAGCCTCATAGAAAATTGTTGACAGCAATTCACAAGATCTTGTTAGAGATGAGGGTTCTTTTTTGTAAAACACAGTGAAGTGTTCTTTTCATATTTTGCACACTGCCCGCTTTCTAAGTACCCTTTAACCATGCCAAAATGCATATGCACGTAATACAAGTACTTATATTCTCTGCTAGATAAAAACAGAGGAGCTCTTTAACATGTAAGTAATGAAGCACGCTCCATGATATGCAAAATGGCATCGTTTACAACAAGCACCTAGGAATATTACAAAGCTAGCTTTTGCGGCTTCTGCTTGAGATATTTGTATCGAGTGAGTTGAAGCACTCTAATGGAATCGCTGTAAGCACTCCATGATTAAACTGATCAGAGTAAAAACAAAATCGAAATTTGGTGCGGGATGGCACTTCCATAATATTATGGTATTCATATCATATTATCAAAGAAAACTCCCCTATCTGCTGTTGCACTAGTTTGGCTATTGTCCTAAACTCTGTAGAACAAACCCCTGAGGTAAAGCTTTTGGTCGCTCGCTTTTGATAATCATCAGATCAATATATAGCAATATGAAAAAGATAAGGGCACGAGTTCGCTCAACTATATGCAGTATTGCAAAATAAAGAAAATAAATGAGGTCATGCAGTTGTGCGGAAATAAATAACTTCGATTGGAAAACATGACAAAACTTCAACTTGCAATAATCTGTTATAATACCAGCAAATAAATTAGTTACGATATCAGATGATCAGTTATTCATGTTTTAAACAATGTGCAGAATAAACATAATTAGCATCTTGTTAGTGGAGACAGGTGGTTTTTACAAGGCGTACAAAATTAGCCTTATTCATAAAATATAGAGAATATTGCGAGGGAAAATCTATCAATGATGAAATGTGATATATCTCTATGATATTTATACCCAGGGCAATGAAGATCTCAATGTTGTTTTTTGCTTTTGGCTGTTAATTGTAGTCAGCGAAACCAAATTTGCTTTATTTCTTTGATAATCATATGACAAACATAGCACTGATACAAAACACCGTTTCTATAATTTCAAAAGACTGTAACATGAGTCTCTATAAAGATATTTTGATTCGACGAAAACTGCTACCGGGGTAAATTTGTGTCTATTCAATAGAAATAAATGGTTAGAAAGGTTACTTATTGATTTCCAGATGTGATCTAGGATGAAACAAAAAGACATGAAATGAATAAGCAGATATAGGATAAAATAAGGTAAACTTGGTTTAAGGTAAATGAGAAAACTAGAAGCTGAACAAATCGGTATTAAAATCAAAATGTTTTAGAAGGATTCGAATAAACTTCTACAAAGACTTAAGAAAGTTGATCATGTTGATGATGTATAGTTATTTCTTTGTTAACTACGATATAATGATATCTGATACTGAGCCATATAAGGGACTTCAGAAGCATTGATTTTAGTTTACCTTAAAGTTATTCATGTTCTGATCAATGTGGTCAATGTAATCAGAACAAAACTACCTCAAATATTCAACACAAATATCATTGTGGTTGAGATTCATGAGCCGGGTTCATGAGATATTGCGGGCTAATCATGGGCCAAATTGGTCTGCTTCTATTTCAATACTGTTGATGGATTTAGTTTAACAATTGTCCAGTACTCGCCATTCATCAGCGACGCCGGAGAAAAACAATACACAATTGAAGAGTGAAATACAGAAATGTAGAAGAGAACTTATCATCACTTGGTAGATTGATTGAGGAGTTTTATCCGTTGAAAGCTTAAATGGTTTAAATTTACAGTCAAAGTAGGGGCAGAAGATGAGATTCTATAATCCACTCCGTGAAGAAAATACTTCAGTATAATATAGGTTAATAGAAGATGAGCAATCTTCAAAGTCATTTCAGTTTTAGTTTCATTTTGCATCAACCTCCAGTATTATTAATATTGGTATTATTGATATAATTATCTTTAATATTGTTGATTTAAGTTTGAACTATATCATATATATTTGAGAGCTTGGTACTTGAAGTCTTTTATAAAATGTTAATAAAACACCTTGTCACTGTGATCAGCAAACGTTTCGTTAAATCCGTTAAAATTACTGTTGTTGCGTCAATTTCAAAAATATAAGAAAGCTTATTTCAAAATGCCTTTCTAGTAGTTCGTAAATTAATTGATTGCGACAGCACTTAAACAGAAAAGTCTAATTAATCAAGCTATTTATGAATAAAAATCAAAATCTTAAAATGTTTTGTTAACAAGGTTGTGGATAGTCATTAATTCGCTATTTTTCAGTGTCACATTAAAATGCGATTTATTCAAGTTAGATTAATTCTTATTTCAAATGTTTTTAAACAAGCAACATATCTACTCTCTTAGGTTATAGGTCCTTTTAAGTAACTATAAGTAGAGTCACTTAAATAAATGCTATACCTCCAGTCTAACGAGTATCACATAATAAAATCCCAGCAACCAATTTAGTTTTAATGCTCGAGATAATCCCATTAAAAGCCTTAACGAGAGATGCAGGCCCAATGTATTTACATTTTATCTAAGTTGTAGACTTAAGTAAAGGGGATGCACTTTCAAGATGTTGACTGATGTGTTACTTGCCTAAACCAGAGATAGAGCATGCATTATATATAATATCATGACATCAAGCGGGATAGCATAGCATGGGGAAATGTATTCATTTACAAAATAACTCTTCAATTTATTTACTATAGAAAATTCAATCTTAAATAAGTCTCAAAAAGATGTTCTTCTGACGTTTTTGTAACTACATTAAATATTTTCAACAAAACTGTTCATATACAGTATAATCAAATGAAATGTTAAGTTTCAAATGATATTGCATGCAATAATAACGAACATTCACAAAGGTTAAGTACAATATGCAACGATTCAATTTTTTATGTCAATCTAACCGAATCGTCTAAAAAATGTCTTGATATTTTACTTTTCGTTCAAATCTTCAAATCAACCCATATGACGACAACACACTAACATTGTGCATAGCTAATAAGGCCCATAGTTGTTTCACCAATGTCATCGTCAGTACATCCATGCATGTCATTTGATGGCACGGAGCATTCATGGTGTTAAACGGTTTTGACTCAATCCTCTCTTAAGTTCAATACGCCGTCTCAGCCATGACTCATCCATGCATTCCAATTTCTTGACATTATTTCATGCATAAAGTTTCTTATGTTGATGCTATTTTTCATGAGATGCTTGTTTATGCTAATTAAATCATTTGACGTAATACGTGTTTTTCTTATACAACGACTTGGCTTATTTGATATTAGTTAACAAACATTAATTTTATTTCATCACGTTTTGATATGACAAGATATTCTGTATATTTTGTGTGTTTAAAAGAAGTTGCTAATAAACAACGCTATTATCATAACATATATAAATGAGAGTAAATTAAACAATAATTTAAATCACAAATTTCCAAATAATAAACGCATAAGATGTCTTGATATGTCTGGTTAAATCTACATTGAACGTACTGATATTTGAAGATGATACAACTAAAAGAAACATATGTATGACCTTTGCTTTATCATAAATTATTCCATGTATGTACTATTGTAAGGACGCCTGCTCTGACATGGTGTGTGCTCATGTTCTTTAAATTTTATGATATTGTGAATCTGTTACCATGTTTTTGATGACATGTCCATTGTTTACTAAATTTATAAGCATTGAATATGAGTATTTTAAAGATGTGCAAGACTTACATTTTCATTCATTTGCCAAAAATGTGTTTCTCTTTAATTTTCAAGATGTCTTTAACAACAAAATGTAAAAGTATTGTGTATTTATAATAACTGTATATTGGAAGTATTAGTCATTTTAAGAAATGTTGAATATAGATATTTCCGCATATTCATGTAGCGTTTAGATTTGCACTGTATTTTATAATTTATGGTTTGTAATGTGATATTTTATTTAACTGATTTCCATTTCTAATGTTGCCTCGACAAACTACACACATAAGGTTAACGGTTTAAAATGCCATATCTCTACATTATGAAGTATCACATAATAAAATCCAAGCAACCAATTTAGTTTTAATGCTCGAGATAATCCCATTAAAAGATTAACGAGAGATTCAGACCCAATGTATTTATATATTTATCCAAGTTGTAGACTTAAGTAAAGAGGGTATACTTTCGATTTTGACAGGCATCTTTCTTACCTGAACAGGGTAGGACATCAATTTAAGCATTCGTCATTATAGAATTGCTAGAAATGATTAGAATTTATTTCTGGTAACTTTTGGCCAAATAATGTTATAGTAAAGTTATATTATTTGTTTTTGCTCGTAGTGATTATTTTCAACCTTTTTAAAGAAAGTCAATACAGTCTGTGTTCTTCTGCACTGTTGTAAGTCCTGGATCTTTGAACCCAACGCCTTTTAATACAATTATGTTGAATATCATGTGAATTCATAAAGTGCCGAATGCTTCCATCTGTGGTCTAACCAAGACTACTCTTGTGGAAAATGACAAATGCGTTGCATACCCAAAAATATGGGTCACAGAAACCATGCAGGAAGGTAGAGAACTTACTAACTGAGGTACGTCCTAGAAGGTTTTGGAAATATGATGGGGTGCGTCATCAACGGCCTGTTGCCAGAGGAAAATTGTAGTTGCCTGCTACCCAACTCATTTCAATGACAAAATCCGAGATGACTGTCAAAATTGCCCATAGAATAGTGAGCTTTCACGAAAAAGGCTGAGAGAAACTTGTATATAAAACATGTTAAAGTATAACATTTGAAAAGGCTTCTGGAGCTACAAACAATTCATTTGTTGTATGTTGTATGTTTACAAATCTTTAAAACGCTCCTCGCCTGACTACCTTTGATCTCTGCTCAACATCCAGAAATCTTCCTATTTTCTTCGCTCCTCTAACTGGGGAGCAGATTGTTGTTATTAGAACATCTAAGCAAGCTGGTGATAGAGCCTAGACATATAAAGGCCACAAAATATTTATTTTACTTAACAATGCCTTGTAAAGTAAAATGTTGTTTATGGGGAACAAAAAGAGCCTCTCCTTAAAACAAAAACCATTTGCATTTCTTTTGCGGCCATTCGCCTCAAACTCTGATTAATATTAATAATCTCATTCTGGTCTCAAATGTAATGTATTGCTCCATCTTGCACAAATGACGCATAGGCTACCAAGTATAATGTCTATGTTTTCGTTTCGCCAATCATCATCGTCATCATCTGTGCA